>CAUYQV010060369.1:0-86703 GCA_963574575.1 Galagoides demidoff
GCCTGTGGTCCCAGCTACTTGGGAGGCCAAGGCAGGAGACTCGCTTGAGCCCAGGAGTTGGAGGTTGCTATGAGCTGTGATGCCATGGCACTCTACCCAGGGGGATAGCTTGAGGCTCCGTCTCAAAAAAAAAAAAAAAAAGAATTAAGAAGCTAAATTGAAAACAGCCCTTGATAACCTGGCGAAAGGCTGTGCTAGAGTTTGTAAGACAGGAGCAGGTGGACGCCCATGGTTTCTGGAAGGAAGGGTAGTGACCCTGCAGGAGAGAGGGAGGGGGGCAGAAAAAACATGGGGAGCAAGAAGGAGACAACAGGAGCTTGAGGAGAGGAACAGAGAAAGGAGGGGCCCAGGCCCACGTGTGTGTGGGTCAGACTTTCTGGAGTGCAGAGGAGAGGTAGGTCTGTGTCAGCGCGGTCCGGCATGCTCGGAAAGGGAACAGCGTCAGGTGTCTGGTGGCCAGGCAGGGCCAGCGTGCTCACCCTTTTCTCTGCTCCACAGAAAGAGGGAGTCACCGGCCTGCAGGTCACTGTGGCCAGAGACTGTAAGGCCACTTTCCCTGAATTCCTCCCCTCCCCACGTCCATCTCCAACTTCTGCCCTCCCAAGGAATAAAGGAAATGTACCAAAGAGCAGAAAAAAAGGGGTCACAGCCGGACAATGTAACAATAGCAAATAACATTCACTGCCCCTGCACTACCTGTACCCACTGGGTATCCTTTCTCTTACTGAACCTCATGGCAATCCTTGGAGATTAGATATGCTAAGCATTAATAATTCTCCTTCTACAGGTGAAGAAATTGAGGATCAGAGAATTAACAATGTTGAAACCAGGACTTAAACAGAGGCAGACTAAATCCAATACTCATGCTCTTAACCCAATACCATACTGTCCTTTACAGCAAGGCACACATGGACACACAGACCACCAGAGGAAAAAAGCCGCTGTTCACAGCAGTTACGTGTGAACTTCAAGATACGTTAGCAATCGTAATTTTCTTCTGTATCATCACTTACATTTTTTGACAATGACCATGTAAGCTTTCATAATGTGAAAAAAATAGTTGATAGTCATTTTTTATTTTTATTTATTTATTTATTTATTTTTTGAGATAGAGCCTCAAGCTGTCCCCCTGGGTAGAGTGCCATGGCATCACAGCTCACAGCAATCTCCAACTCCTGGGCTCAAGAGAGTCTCCTGCCTCAGCCTCCCAAGTAGTTGGGACAAGAAGCACCCACCACAATGCCTGGCTATTTTTTGGTTGCAGCCGTCATTGTTGTTTTGGCGGGCCCGGGCTGGATTTGAACCCGTCACTTTAGGTGTATGTGGCTGGTGCCTTAGCCCCTTGAGCCACAGGCGCCAAGCCAATAGTCATTTTTTAGAAGCCCCTTTAAAGGATAGAGATTTGCTTCCCTTGAAGATACTCAAAAATATGTGATAAAAACTCTCAACTACTACAAACCAAGAATGTTAAGGAGGAATTATAATTTTTATGAAGGTAAAGTTGGCAATACATCACAACAATTTTAAAAATAAATACTGTTTGCTACTTGGGAGGCTGAGGCAGGAGAATTGCCTAAGCTCAAGAGCCAGAGGTTGCTGTGAGCTGTGATGTCACCGCACTCTACCGAGGGTGACAAAGTGAGACTGTCTCTAAAAAAGAAAAAAAAAGGATAAAAAAATAAATACTATTTGAAGTTACAATTCTAGGACTATATCCCATGGATATAATTAAGAACATCTGCCAAGAGGGCAAGAAGGCTGTTCATCACTCCAGAGCCCTTAATAAGAAGAGAATGGACATACTTCAGGGGTCCAGGAATAGAGATCTGGCTAAATCAATGAGAGACCATTCACACAACAGAATGCTCTGCTCACACAGAGCAATACGTGTGAATTTTTTTAAGTTACAAGATAGTAGGTGTAGCTTTATTAAGTTGTTAAAAAATGGTCATAAAAAACCCTCGAAGGGTGAAGATTTCCTGTTACTGAGATTAAAAATAGAAATAAAAAGCAGAAAAATTTCTGAACTGCTATACATCAAATGGGAATTGCTCTGGAGCTTACAGAGGAATGTGTATTTTCTGCTTGGCATATGTCAAATATTTGAACTTTTATAATGTATGTGTATCTTACAGTGAAAGTATCCTCGGAAAAAGGTATCCTGGCTGTAATTATTGATGTTAAAAAATTTCATGATTTAGTAAGAGAAAAACGATTAAAATCAAGTCCTACTGTGAGATCTCTATTTTAGTAAAAAAAATTTGTGTGTGCATGTGTATCAACAGAAAACATTCTACATGAATCTATACTAAAATGTTGACACATTGTCTCTGTTCACCAGGAACTGTGTTTTCTTCTTTTGACTTATCTCTAGCCATAAGCTATCCGAAATGAACCTGTAGGACATGTATTATAAGAATAAAATAAATAGCTCCGGGCATGAAGGCTTTTCCCAAAGACCAGCACCAAAACTTTGGGCCAATACCAAGATCACTGGGAAAGGAACACAGTCTTCTGCAAGGGGCAAAAATTGATTTGCGCGTCTGCAATCTGGGATGTTTGTTACAGTCACACTCTGTGATCACCGTGACTAATGCCGTGCTCCCACACAGATGAATAACCCTCTTCTTGAGAGTTTCCTCAGCACCATTTTCATTCTAGGCCTGGAGAGAGTGAAGCTCAGAGCTAGTAAGGGACAACCCAATCCAAAGACAGGCCATAATTAAAAGTTCATGGTGCTGCGCGTGTGTATTAAAAGGGATTTTTGACTGACTCAATTGTTAGATATAATCTTTAGGCTGAAAGAATAGACCACCCAAGAGTCTTGACTTTCTAATTATAATATAGGGACCTAAACATCAACAGTCAAACCTTCTTAAGCATTTCTGCACAGTACAGAGGAATCACTAACCACCGCCAGTGGGATGTTGTAAATTCTTTGAGGATAAAAGGAATAGGAAAAGGAAGGCAAGGAAATATACATAAACTACACATATGTGTGTGTGTACATATGGCACATACTATTACATGTGTGTTTTAAGGCAAGGCAGTTATTCTAAGAACCATAATTTTACCCAGGATACGGTCACTCCAGCAGGGAGAGACTGTACGTATAGCACTACATATACAGTGCACTACATAATTTTAAAGTTGGGGCCCAAAGTGTAGGCAGAAAAAAAAATTCTTATACCTTTAGGTTCATTCATTCACTCAGTGATTCAAAAAACACTTGCGGGCACTGACAATGTTCCAGGTCCCAGGTGTTGTCTATTTGGGAAGGAGAGATAAGTAAACAAGGGCCTCGCAGCCGTGGGAAGGGCTCCCCAGACATGTGACCACCGTGTTAAGAGGAGCGACCGGCTATGAAAGAGAATCTGTCATAAGGGAGGAGTGCGTTCTCCTGGAGGAGCAGGTCATTCTGGGAAGTGGGATTAGGGCTTGTAAGGGGAAGGAGGTGTGAAGGGGCAGGTTGCATTTGAAGAATAGGAAGAAATGGGGTGTCGGTGTAATTGAACGCTGAAGATAAAAAATGGGCATGTGCAAATGATAAGGCCTTCTTCTGCCCGTCTGTGCGGCATCTGTGGGGATGTACGCTTTACACAAGAAGAAGGGTGCCAAAACTCCTCTGCAGATGAAAGCTCTAGGCGGGGACTAAGGTGAGTGAACAGTGGTATCAAAAAAGGCCTGGGTGTGAAGAGCACTGTGGCCACATGGAGGAAGACCACACACAGGAAAATGCCTTGCAAAATGGACGTTTAGGGAGAGTGGTATTAGAAGCCACTGCATTTCAGAATTTACCAAAAAGCATAGAAAATAATCGAATTTTTAACTAAGAGCTACTTCCTATAGTTCACAAGTTTATTTTGAATCCAAGACTGTGACTGGGACGTATTTTGGTCAAGATAAAAGAAAATACAGTAACAGGGTGGCAGGGTCCCAGGCCAGTTTACTGAAGCCTCCTCATGACTCAGTTAAAATATTAATGGGATAATAGGAGTTAATAATCACTTTAAGGAGTATTTCCCTGGAAAAGGGTTTGCTGTGTTTCTTTGCCACAACTCTGGCAATAAGTCTTTGGTGATAAGAAGTCCCCTCCCGCTCTGACCCTGGACAGCTGAGTGGAGAGAGGTGCAGGTCATTGGGGAGGACAGAGGACTGGGGGGCCTGATCAACCAGCTTGCTGAGAGGTAGAAAGCAAGGGCTCTAGGGGCTCCTTTAGGGCGGCAGTTTTAGGGATTTAAAGTTTCATTTCCCAACCCATGGCAGAGATTTTGTAGGAAAGAAGCCACTGGAGCAGTGGCTGCAGCTGTTAGAATGTCCTGATCGTTCGTAATTCAAGAGTTCATAAGTGCGAAAGACTTGCCCAAGGGGATAAGATTTCCAGGTCCTGCCATTGGTTACTCATTCAAGGACTAGTACGATGAAATGCTTATGTTGCAAGGCAAGGTTATAAGGCAATTTAGGCTATTTCCTAGAACTTATGTGACTGGCTGCCTCGTGTGTGTGTGTGTGTGTGTGTAGATGAGGTCTCTCCTTATCATATGTCACCTAGCCTGGAGTGCAGTGGCAGGTTTGTCACTCGGTATAGACCCCAAGTCCTCAGCTCAAGCAATCTTCCTGCCTCAGCCTCCTGAGCTAGTACCACAGATGCTCATAATCACACCCTGCTAATTAAAAACAATTTTTTAGAGACTGGGGTCTCACTATGCTGCCCAGGCTGGTCTCAAACTCCTACCCTCAACTCATCCTCCCACCTCCGACTCCCAGAGTGCTGGGATCACACATGTGAACCACCATGCCCAGCCTTTAGTGTTCTTTATGAGTATTTACTCAGTTATAAATCACCATCCCTGAAGCTGTCCATTACAAATGGTGAGAGTGCTCCCACCTCACAGAGCAGCCCATCAGCCAACTCACGGGTAAAGGCTATACCACAAAACAGCTTTTGCAAGAAGCAACCCCACCTAGACATTGAGCACATTTATGTGTGAATGTGTGTTTTAAGGAGAGGCACTTATCCAAAGAACCATGTTTTACTCAGGATATGGTCACTCCAGCAGGGATCTTAAGTCCCAGACCAGGAGTAGAGAATACTAAGAAAATACGCTTGGGACTTGGATTCTAATGGACTTAAGTTCAAATCCTGAGGTTACCTTCTAATTGTGTGATCCTAAGTAAGTTCAGTTCACCAAGGTGCGCAGTAAAACAGATGCTAGTAATACCTTCTCCACAAGCCATTGTGAGTCCTGTCTAAATGACACCTGCAGTTGGGGGGAGGTACAGACTCTCCCTCTCACAGACAATACACATTACTACATGTTACTCACCCACCCCACCCTGCCCGTCCACATTCGAGTCCCAGTTTGGCCATCAATTATCTGAGAACCATGGGCAATTCATTCCATCTCTCCTCCATTTCCACTTCTATCAAACTGGAAGACGGGACACCGTGGCCTCTGAGGCCTCTTCCAGTCCTGACGCTCTGTCCCCTCTATGTCATTGTTCACAGGAAGGCTTGCTATTTCAGAGCACCCCCACATGCTGAATCCTTCAGTGCCCGGGCCCAGTCCCTCTTCGTTTCTGCCTTCTGAAATTATATCCCACTGGCTCTGCTGTCTCCTTCTACACTGTTGAAAGTGGTCGACAGGCAGGTGCTGTTCTAAGAATGGTGCGAGTTTTATCCCAGAGTATAACCTCACAGCAACCATGGAGTACATGATGATTGTGGTGCCAATTTTCTGAATGAGTAAATCGAAGCTCAGGCGTTTAAGAAACTTACCAAAGGAAGCAAATCCAAAGCTGGCTCTTCCCAGCTGCTCGTGGTCATTGCATGCTATCCTCCCTGCCCGTCCTTGGAAGGTGCCTGGTTTGAGTTCTATCTCCTTATGATGCTGTGCTGTGCTAGCTGATCTCATAAATTACCTTGTCTTAATAGCTTTCCACGTCACACTTGCCAGGTGACATAGGTACACGTTAATCAGGGTCTGTCAACCCTGAACCAACAGGGAACACATGATGGGATCTCAGGCCTCGTAGCTGGTAGGCTAGGGTGAGATTCAACATGGGCAGGGTTTAAACACCTCTCTCAAACGTGTGCGATACTAGCACATGGCCAAACTGCTAATCAATTTCCACACGAAGCTAGCAGAAACTACAGCATTACTCTCAAGCTTCTGGATGCCCAAACCTACTTGTAATTATCACAGAATGATAAAGAAAAAAAACTTGTGCTCTAAAGTCAGCCAGCCTCTGGTTTACGAGCCGAATGTACTTAGGTAGCTCACTCAGCCTCCTGAGCTTCTTGTCTACCAACTGATGGTGGGTAAGTCCACCCAGCTGAACTCCATATTCCTCATCTGTAAAATGGGGACAGCGGTAGCAACTTTAGAGGGAGGTTAGAGGTTTATAAGGACTGCCTGGCCTGCCATAGAAATAGATCAGTGCAGCAGGACAGGAGAGTAAGGCAGCATACGGGTCAGGCGGGGTTTCAATAATCAGGGTAGTCTAGATTAGAATACGAAGATGGAAATCAATTAGAGATTCATTGGATTCTAAATGCCTGCCAAATCTGTGAGATCCATGCCTCATGGAGAGTTGTATGACCTAGTATGGCAAAAGCTCTGGACGGATCTGACCCCTGACTCCACACTGCCAGGCTACCTGGCAGCCATTGTTGAAAGCCCCCTTTTCAGGTGAGTGGTTCTTGAGTGAGCCAAGTGGTAGAGTGTAATCACACACCATCTCTCACCCGCGGAGCCACAAGGTTGCCCAGGTAACAGGGACCTATACGGGGCTCTCTCAATGAGACCCCAACTTCTCTACTCATATTCCAGGGGCTCCCTTGGTCTCTAGTCTCAAATTCTGTGCCCCATGCTGAGACTTCTTCCTCCTGCCTCACCAGACCAGAGGGGAAACGAGAAAAGAAGGAACTGACCCTGCAGCTGGGCCTTAGCATTTTACTTCTTTATCATTTCATTTCCCTGGTTACGGCACATTTCCATTTATAGAGCACTTTCCCTTATAAAATCTCCCAGTGTTTACCTCTAATCTGCTAAATAATTTCTCTGACCTCTTCTTGTTTTTACCCTTTAAATATCCATGGCTGGTTCATTCACCACATTCCCCATTCAGTTATTAATGGCCCACAAAAACTTACTAGCAGCAATCATTTACTGATTAATCTGCACAACAGTCCAGAAAGTATTAAGCCTTAGTTCTGCACAGGGAACCCAAGGGGTAAGGAGAGGTTAACTCCGTTGCCCAAGGTCAGTAGCTAAACAAGACTGTAACCAGGATCCCACAGTGCTCTTCCCTTTCTTTAAAAATCAACATTGTCAACCCAGCTCAATAATTTGTGCTGAGATTTCACTGTTACAGATAGTTTAGAACTGTCAAAATTCACCTCAAGACAATTTTAGCTGCTAGTAGTTCCGAGATAGAAGTTGTTAAAATAAAGAGATAATTGTATTTGAAAGAAAATGTTACAGAGGCAAAAAACCGAAGTGAAAAGATCTGGAGTACACCCAACTCTGCCACAAGGAGACCAAGAAAGTCAGTTCACTTCTCTACATTTGTATTCGTTTCTAAAAATGAGATTATGCTAAAGGATCTTTTAAAATCTTGCTATTTTAAATAAGATAACCGAATACCTACTAAAACAGCACAAAATATAAAAGCTCTAACATCCAGTGCTGCCAAGACTGTGGTAAAACTGATTTCTATACATTTATTCACTGTTAATGAAGCACAGTTACAATGCCCTTAGAAAGCAAGATGCCATAATGAAGGGCACGCAGCAAGAACCATCATGAATTTCAGATCCTCGGACCTAGTAACGTAACTTATACCCAATATTTCACTCTAACAAATACAAATGTGGAAGCCAGAAGACACAGACACACAAAAATGCACAGTCCAGGACTATCTATCAGAGGAAAAACTGACATCAACTTAAATGTTCATTTGTAAGAGGGATGTCTTATTAAACAAAGGTGTAGCCAACAATATAAATGGCGTGTCGCTATTAAAAAGGAAAAATATGAAAATCATGCAAAAACATTGGAAGTCTTACCAAAAAATACTATTAAATGAAAATAGCCAAAAATCAAAGAGCAGACATGTGCTCTGATGTCAATTACATAAAATATGGACAGATGATCAAGGTCATATGAATAATCAAAATAGTTGTGTTATCAGTTAAGCTTAGTGTTTATTTAAAAAATATTTTCATGTCTTTAATGCATACTATTAAACACACACATTAACACATACTTTTCCACATACATTAACACATACGTTTTATCATTTAATCAAAAATTTTAAAATTTCCCAAACCCTGCATTCATTTGCTGGAAAAGAAACTTTTTAAGTTTCTGCCTTTGTCTCCTGAGAAATTTTTATTGGCTACCATGTTATTCATGACATTATTCTTCCAGAGTGATTTCTGCTCTTTACTGTATAATTCTTTAGTGTCTTTAGAGATTCTAAAATCTGAGAACACTTTCTTTCCCTCCCTTAGGAAGATTCTTAAAAAAAATCTGTCTCCTAATCTAGGTATGAATAACCCCCATGATTGCCTGGTAATGCTAATTGTGGGCAACTGCTTGACCCAGGATCCAACAATTTGTAGCAACCCTGACCTGTGAGTACTTCTAAAGCAACCACAAACTTGCTATAATAGTATCCTTTTTACAGTGCACAAGGCACTTTCCTATCCCAGGTTTTCGGAGCAGCAGAATATCTTATCTTTCCAGGGGTCTTAGGACACCCTCCAGTTCACTTAGGAAAACTGCTCCCAAGCAGACATGTGCTGTAGGGATTTTGCTTCATACAAGGGCTTTTATATCCTCTTCCTTTCTTAGAAATGTTCCTTTCCTAGTAGGTCATTTGTACATCTTTCCTCTTAATATCTGGGAAAGATTACAGAGCCAATGAATTTAAAATATGATTCTAGGTCTCCTGTGTGCCAGTGAATGCCCTCATTAAAGCAGAATGAGTGAGATGAGATCGTTTTCAAAGCTTTCCATCCCTTTGCCCCAGAGCCACCAAGGCCAGGCACTGAAAGGATGCACAGTAAAATTAAATATCTAAAAATTCATCTTTAATTAACAGAATTGGATTAAAGCTAGACACCACCGCATATCATACGAGAAATGGCTGAGCTGGCTTCCAAGTGCTCTAATTCAATTAGGACGCAGTGAGTGACACTCGGACGGGAAAGGTTAATTGGGGCCGCCAGAACGCAATCATTCCTTACCTAACCAGTCATTAAACTTCTTAACCTCTGAGGGCAGTCCCAGCTCGGTGAAGTCGCCTGTGTGGAGAAGGATGTCCCCATAAGGCATCTGGATACCATCTGTTCTGGAGTGCGTGTCTGAGACGCAGACAAACCGCGTGTGGCCCGCCGGCTTTGGAGTGTCATATGGGATGGGGTCGACCCTAAAGTAGACATAACAGATCCCATAACAGTTAAACACACCAGAACCCTCGCAATTGTTATCGCACATACACATCGACTGTTAGCCGTGAACTCACCCAAACTGACGCAAAGGCACAGGGCCCACTGTAACCAAGGGTAGCTGGGGTGGAAAGGGGACCACTTCCCCCATCTACTACCCCAATGGGCAAATTCAAAAGGACTGACTTACCTGGTAGGAAAATTAAAAGGAAAGAATACCTTTACACATTGCGCTGAAATAACCCAGGAAGCTGATAGAGTGATTAATGCTAAAGTTTAGGGATGTTGAACCCCAACTGGGGAAGTAAAATTATGCTCTTTCTCTCTCATCATGCTCCAATTGATCCCACTACTCATTAGGAAATGGATAACTAATTTATTCCTTCTTAAACATGCATAACTTAAGCAATGAACTAATTTACAGAGAGCAGTCTGCACATGCTCGGCCAACTGAGATGGGGAGAGACAGCACTTATATTTAATTTCCACCACCATTCAACACCTGTAGCGTCCTTTTTTTGCTAAGAGATTCACAAATCAAATTGTAGGGAGGGAAAATGATGCCAAATGATAGGGCTGCAAATATATATGTGTGTGTGTGTCATGTATAGATACGTATACAAGTATATAGATATATGTATGTGTATATCAGATGTTATAAAAATTTCGTCAAACTCATTTTTACCATGAATTATCTGCAGTCCCAGTTACACCTTAGGTCTCTTACTGAGAATGCTCACGTGCCTTGGGCAAAGATTCTATTCAGTACAGAGAGTAAGCCTTGGAACAGCCATGTGTATATCTACATATGCATTAATATATGTATAGTTTTAGAGACCTAAGCACTGTGAAATTACACCCGGGCCTACGAATGAAAAAGCAAAATGATCAACCCCAAGCAAAGAAAATGAAACAAAACATTCTCATTTAATCGAGTGTAACAAAGTGGACTACATAAACTCGGTAAAGAAATGCAAATCTGACTCTTCAAGCATACAGTTTTAATTATTTAAGGGGTTGTGGCAGCGTTAAAGATGCTTTAACTATATTAACTCTACATTGACAACTTCTTTTAATTTCTCTGTAGGAATGTGCACTTAATTTTTGGATCATGAGTCAAAAAGAAGCAGTTAAAAATGCAAAGAGAAGGTCATGAGAGAAACAAACAAGCAATGCACAGATCAGAACGTGAAACGTTAAATAAGGAACAATATTTCATATTACAGACCCACCCTTAATAGTTGCCATGCAGTGGACACATTGAAAGCTCAATGCAAGATTTCCTAAACATGTAGCCTCGATAGGCTTTAATTTTTTCTTTTTCCTTTTTTTTTTTTTTAATGAGACAGAGTCCCACTGTGTTGCCCTTGGTAGAGTGCTGGGGTGTCTTTAGCTCACAGAAACCTCAAACTTTTGGGCTTAAGTGATTCTCTTGCCTCAGCCTCCCAAGTAGCTGGGACTACAGGTGCCCGCCAAAATGCCTGGCTACTTTTAGAGACAGGGTCTCACTCTTGCTCAGGCTGGTCTCGAATCTGTTAGGTCAGGCAATCTACTCACCGTGGCCTCCCGGAGTGCAAGAATTATAGGCGTGAGCCACCCCACCCGGCCCCTCCTTCTTTTTTCTTTTTTAAAGCAAAAAATCTGTTTTAACAATGACAATTTCAGTGAAGGAAGTAAAGACGTTAATATGCAACCTGATAGTCTCACATAGTCTTATATTTCTTTGATAACTAACCTTGTTGTTTTCTTTTATCTATGTCAGAAAAGAAAGGAAGGAGAAGAAGAGAGAAAAGCAGATGACAAGGAAAAAGGAACACAGGAGGTCTACTTGGGAGCCCCCAAAGAAAGCTTAACTTCTGCAAAATATTAATGGATTTGTCCTATTAGAAAGGTTAGGAATAAATAGGCTGTTACCACAGAGAAAATCCACTAATCCACTGAGATCTCATCAGTAATCTGGAAACCCTCTTGATTATATCCATGTTTACATATATATGTTTGATGTCTTCCTTTCCATCACCAGAATTTGATCACACTTAGTCTCAGTGGTTCCAATCTTATGAACATCTCCTGTCTTCTGTAAGTAGTTTTCCCAGAGAATGGACGACCAGGCCCTACTACAGATGACCGTGTCACTCTCAAAAGTGACAGGCAACATTGCTAAGCCCAAAGTTAAGATATTAATACTCTCTAGACTGGGACTGTTTACACTTATACTTAACCCACCAACATTTGAATGAGAATTTAGTAAATAAACCACTGGACCTCTAAATACACAAATAAATTCAATATTTATCTACCTATCAGTCTAGTATTTCTTTAGTTCCCAGCTTTCATCCTATAGTAGTGCACAGACACGGCTCCATTCTGTACCTCAGCTACCTACTATAGACATAGCCTCTATATCAAGATCTTTTAGGAGCCCATCCCAATTTATAAAAAGGACATCAGCATCATCATTTTGAGTTTATTAAATAGAAAGTAGCACAGATGGAACCCCCATTGTTACAAATAGGCCTCTGACCCTACCCGCTTCAGAGCAGCCCGTCATCACGTGAGATACACTATTTGTTTCCCATCTTAGCTTCATATTGGGTAATAAACCTTCTGAGACTATGGGGAACTCCAGCCAATTCCTAAATCATTTCCAACTTCTTTCCCACCCTTCTACCTCCTCCAGAGAAATATTTACATGCCTAGCAGAATTAACAAATAAAGGCCAAGGAACAGAAATATGGAGTGGATAGGAAGGAAAATCTCAGCTTTGAGGTGAAACCAGAGTTGAGTTCAAAGTCCACAGCAAAACAAGCAAAGCAGGCTTGCCCACCAACACCACCAAAATGACGTCCTTAAAGAGAAACCATTAGCACACGTTTGGGAAGCCTACGGAAGACTGATTCAAGGTAAGGGACTGGGGGCGTGGAAAGTATAAAGACGCAAATGCAGAATGTGTATAGATCCCCCGACCCAGGGGCAAGGAGGTCCTTGGTTATCCACAGGACACAGAGGTGGTTTCAAAAGATAAGAAAGTGAGAGCTATTTACAGTACAACAAATATCACCTGGGGATCATAGGCAGGAAGACACTTCCACCCACAGACATTCAGAATTGAAAATGAGACTCTGGTGGAGTAGGCAAGTTGCAGTGGAGATAATTAAAGCTGAAACAACCCTAGGGAAGCTTCTACTCCCAAACTAGGCATTTGATAAACACCTAGAAAAGGAAAGTCAAGACAAATATTTTCTCTGCCACAGTATGTCCAAGGGAGATCCTCAAAACCACTGGAAGATCCACCTGCTCACCTCGGGCGAAGACCCTCACACTTGACTTTCCTCCTTCATTTACGACCTTACCACTTACAGTTTATGCTGCTGACTTCTCAAATGACCTAACATTTCCCCCAAGGCACCGTGTCAAATATCCTTGCAAGTGAGTATCTTACCCAGGCAATCCAAACCCCAGAGCCAGATTCAAATATCAGAGTGAGATTTGCACATACATTTGAGTACACCCAGGGGAAAACAAGATGACATGGGAAGATGAGAAGAAAACACAGCATCGTAAAGTCCCAGAGCAGGACGAAACCTTACGGGGCAATCTGGTTCAATGCTTTACGCGACGCTTGAATACCCTTTCCCCCTCACTTGCCTAGCTGACGTAAATTTTGATTCCAAGGTTTCACAGAAGGGGAGCTCCTAAGCTCCCGCTCATCCTCCCGGGTAACCCATTCTGGTTGCTGATCACACTACTTGTTAGGAAGTTTCTGTTCCAGATTCTGCACCTCCGAGAAAGCTGAGCATGGTCCAAAGACTTTGGCCTGAAGCCTGAAGCCTGAGTAACAATTCTGGCTCAGTCATTCGCTTTGGGCAACTTCCTTAATTCCTTTGAGCTTCATCTGTAAAATGGAAATAATAAGGCCTAATTCATTTTGTTGCTAGGAGGATAGGACTTGTCAAGTACTCTGAAAACAGAGAAGCAGAATCACACGAGGGTGAAAGTGGTCTGGCTACAGAGCCAAACTGCCTCGCTTCACCTTTATCAACTCGGGGCCCTAAGCAAGTGGCTTAACCCTTGTGCCTCGGTTCCCTCATCGGCAAAGTGGATACAAAAATAGTATCTATCTCCTAAGGTTGATGGGACAAGGCAAAAGGATAACATACTCAAAGGATTGAGGACAGTGTCAGACACACAGTAGACAATACATGCACTGCTTTTTACTCGTGGTAATAGTGTTTTTACTACCATTCGTAGTGACAGTATCATTTAACTTCTCCAACCCCCATTGCTCCTTCTACTACATGTTTAAGGAGGTAGTAACGCACGGAGTTTGTGAGAACTAAAAGCAATTACATACACCACACGGAGGACAGCCTGGGCCCGGAATCTGCAGTGTTGAAGGTCTATTTCCTTTCTGTCTCTGCTTCTTAATCCTAGTTCTGCACTCTGAAATGGTAAAATAAGAATCCAGCCCCTTTTCCATTTGACAGTTCTTCAACTAGTTGGGAATACTTATTTTAATATCCTAAGGTCATCTCTCCTCTAGCCCAGCAGCTGGTTTCTTCAACTTTTTCTTGTGGGCTAGGATGTCTCATGCCTTCAGAATCTACACCATCTTCTGCTAGCCACACCTCCATCAGTCACACCCCCTCCATTTGTAGTGTTAGAATTCCTGCTCGCTGTGAATCCATAGACCAATGAGCTGTTTAGCAAACTCAAATACTAGTCCAGGCCGTGAACTAGTATTAACATTGAACAAACTCTTGGATTTTTCTAGAGGAGGCCTGCGCTATCATCAAAACCATTTTTAAATGAATTCTCCGAGTTTTGTGCCAAAGCCTCAAAACTTATTCATCAAGCTTGATCCTCCAATGTTTGCATAACTCACTGCATATTCAGCAAATAAAGCTTTCTTGTTTATTCAGTCGTGACACCTTAGGGATTTTTTACCCACAAAAAAAAAATACGGTAATATTATTGTTTCCATTATGGAGTCCTCTTCTGGCCATACCTGTTATTTATTTTTTTTCTAATAACAAATGCATGCAGTGTTGTAAGCCTCATTGACACATCTTCAGAAAAGCTGTTGTCCTGAGGTTTGTTGTGACATGGATTTCTTCTTCAGACCATGTGTGCAGCAAAACCTTTGTGTACACACTTAGCCGATCATTCAGTGTGAGGACACAGCTTTTCCCTCACAGAGGATGTGAACGGATTTTGACGAGCTGAGCATCTTCCATTCCACTTTAAGACTCTGATGTTGTGCTGATGATGCATTTCACGAACTTTCTCTCTAAAAAGTTTTCCAGTGTAACATGAAAGCTTTCATTTTCACGGTAGTGTGAAAGCTACAATTCTATTTTTGATGCAACACCTTCCAACCTGGACATACTGTTTGGTAAAGACACATGCAAAACCAGCCAGCGCGACAATGAATAAATTAATGCCAGGCTCCCATTAGCAGAATCACAGAACTTTCATACCAAAAAGAACCTTACAGATTGTCTAATCCTGTTTTTCACTTTTATGGGTATCGTCTTCATGGTGTGTGCCTTATTCGCTTATACTGTAACTTAATTTTTATCCTATAGTTTTGACACAAATATTTTTTAGCTTTGCCCCGAACAGTATCAGTATGAAGTCATCAATCAGCTATGAAGGCTTTATTTTTCAACTACACATTAAAATCAACACCAAGTATTAAAATTTTGTTTAAGGTTTGTCCACTCTCAAGTACCTTGGCTAATGCTAATGATACATATTCCACACTTTGGAAAACACAGACTAGGCTTAAAATGATTCTTTTTTTTATTAAATCATAGCTGTGTACATTAATGCAATCATGGTGTACAGTGAAATATTTTCATCAAACTGGTTAACTTAGCCTTCATGTCATTTTCTTAGTTATTGTGTTAAGACGTTTATGTTCTACTTTTAGAAAGATTCACCTGTACCCTTGTGAGATAAACCATAGAGGTGATCCCTTCAATCACCCTCCCTCCACCTATCCACCCTCCTCCCTTTTCCTCCCCCTCCCCCCTCCCCATATTCTTAAGTGGATCAATAAATTGTGGTATATGTATACCATGGAATACTATGCAGCCATAAAGAAAGATGGAGACTTTACTTCCTTCATGTTTACGTGGATGGCGCTGGAAAATGTTCTTTGCAAAGTATCAAAAATGATTCATTTTACCATGAAGAATCTGAGCCAGAACTAGAACTCAGGTTTCCTAACTTCCAATTCACTTCTCTTCCCACCCACTTAATTTTGGAAGCAAAAGTAGACCTGCACTTGGAAAATTAGAGTAATTTAAAAAATTATAAAATGAGGCTAGGCATGGTGGCTCATGCCTGTAATCTTAGCACTCTGGAAGGCTGAGGCAGGTGAATTGCTTGAGCTCAGAAATTGAGATCAACCTGAGCAAGAGTGAAGACCCTGTCTCTATTAAAAGTAGAAAAACTAGCCAAGTGTGGCAAGTGCCTGGAATCCCAGTTACTAGGGAGGCTGAGACAAGAGGATTACTTGAGCCCAAGGGTTTGAGGTTGCTACGAGCTATGATAACACTCTGGCACTCTTCCAGGGTGACAGAGGGAGACTCTGTCTCAAAAAGTATATATATATATTTATTTTTTCAACAGATCAATCACCTAAACTCTGGTAGCCATTAATATCTAGAAAGGTTACTCAAAATTATTGTAATTTGCGTCCAAAAAATATCCACATCTCAGTGCTCCCCAGGTTGACCCCTTCATCCTCATGTAAGTCATCCAGTCATCTCCCCCCAACAACTGGTAATTGGGGAATACAAAAGTTTTATTTGTAGAATATTGGTAAAAATAAAAGAGTTCCTCATTCTCAGGGATGTCAAGTCACATGTGCAAATGAAAGGTGTTCCCAAATACAGGTCTCTTCAGAGAGACTACCCTAGTGACAGGCGAGTCTCATTACAAACACCCTGGTGGTAGAGTCCAGGGGCTTTGTGCTCAATCAGCTGCGTGACCCTAAGCAAGTTATATCCCTTGTTGTAGGCTCGGTTCCCCAAGTGTGAAAACAGGCAGGCCCAAACTATCCCAAGTTTCTACCTTTAGCCACACAGCTTACGCACCACTAGTCACTAGTGAAAGACTTGAGAAACAAGTTAGTCTCTGAACTTGCTTCAAATACGTTCTTTCTCTTTGCAATTTTATTTTCTGCTTTCCAAGACAATCCAAAGATACATGTGATCCAGATCCATCCATGCATCATCAGAAGAGCAAGACTCTACCTAAAGAGGCTCGAAACTGTGATACAGGACTGTAGGAAGGGTGTATCTAGGTATATCTAGTGCAAAAGAGAACAAAGAAGCCAGGATTCCCGTTATTACAACAGAACACACATTTTTAGAACTATGGTGATTTAACCAAGGGGCTTCAGAAATGGGATTTTTCTTATTTTTTTTTTTAAACTATGAGCTGGTGTAATTCTCCACCTTGAGCCATCATGCCCCAGAACAGTAATGGTGTGATGAAACACAGTAAGCATAACAGAACCAGATGTATAAATATATTCACATTTGTACCGAAGGCACTGCTTTCCTTTAACTGCTGAATTGCTGTATCAACACTGTTCTATCACCAACTAATTATAGCTAACAAAGCCCACTGCACAGAGTGTTTCTCCTCTATTTTTTCCTAGTACAAAACTACAGTGCAGACATTCAATGAATGTTAAGTGGTAACAATTTAATTCTTTGAGCACTTCAGGCGATATGAATTTCTGGTCCTTCTCCCAGTGCCACTCAAGGTGTTTTCATGTCCATCAGGTTAACGACCATGGCAGCCAGGGAAGCCTCTCAGGATGGCATATTAGGTCATAAATAGTCCCTTGGAGATGAACTATACAGCGTTAAATATTTTTTTGTCTTTTAACGTAACAATCACATTAACTGGCTTAAAATTTGGGGTACTGGCTTTGGATTTAAGAAAAAAATGTGACGCTTTACTCAATGCCCATCACTTGGTCAGGCAGGTGGTCAACAAGCATTTCTTAAGCATCTACCAGTGGCCAGGTACCAAAGTAGGTGCTGAGAAGACAAAGAAGTAACAAGAGTGGTTCCCTCAAGGATTCTGCAGTTGATCTGTCAAATCACTAGTCAGCAAAAGCTTATTGGCACATCCGGTAACTGCTGCGTCCTTTAGTCATTTCACAGGCGTTTGCTGTATTCAGGACCTTGTATGGAGCATTAATTGTGCTAATAGGAGATGGTCTGTGTGATATGTAAATAGGTAATTTATGAAACAGCAGGCAAAGTGTTGTATTAAGAACGTCTATGAAGGGGAGATGAGAGGGAAGGGGGGAGACCAGGTAGAACAAGGGCGAATGATGGGATCACACCTATGGTGCATATTGCAAGGGTACGTGTCAGATCTATTCAGTATAGTATAGAAATGTCTTAACACAATAATTAAGTAAAATGAGGTGAGGGATATATTAACCAGTATGATGTAAGCATCCAAAATTGTATATGAAATCAGCACACTGTACCCCCTAAATGCCTTAATGTATACATGATCTACCTCTTTGTGATTTAATGAAAAAAAGAATGTCTGAGGGAGTGTGGGGTAAAGGAGAAAATATCAGGCACTACCCATGGGCTGGGAAGAAGGACTGGTAATGTCGTGGTGGACATGGAACAAAGGCTTGGCACTTTTAGGGGCTCAGAAAGAGGAAACACAAGAGAAGCCTATAGCTGGGGCTTGACTTGAGTTTAGAAAATCAAAAAGAAAAAAAGGGCTGTCCAAGGAATAGTGAGGAGTGGTGTGAAAGCACTTGCATGTTTAGGAAATTGTGAGCAGATATGCCTAAATCAGACTGCTATGACAACAAGCACTAGAAGATTTGAAAGGCTGGTGGGATTAGGGGAAGAAGCTCTGAGATCTAGATTATGGGGCCTAAGCCACAATTGGAGACCACAGGGAACATCTTCCTCCACCTTCCCATTAAGAAGCACAGAGGGCCACTAGGAAAGCTGGGTTTTAGAAGAGCTGAAACTCAGAACTGGAGGACAAGGGAGGAAAAGTTGGCTGAGAATTGACTGCAAAAAATTCTAAGCAGGTGATGATAAGAAAAACCCAGTCACAAAGGAAATGAGAGAATAGGAAGGAAAGTCAGTAGAAAATTGATGGTATCATAAACACGAACCAGCATCATAACCATAAAGGAGGACTGGAGAAGTAGCTGAAAATGAAGTACACCATTCTACACTATTAAGCCTCCTGTAGCTCTAACCTGTACCCCTTTATACAATATTTTGGGAAACTAACAGAATTTTTTGGATGTAAACAATCATAATGGTAATGATTGATGAGCAATAACAGCAGTTTTCACTTAGAAGCCAGGTACTGTGCAAAGCACTTTACATGGGTCATTCTCATTTGATTCTGTCTTTTCCCTATTTGACACGTCAGGAAACTGAAATTGAGATTAAGCAATATGGCAAAGGCACAGGGTGAGCAGGTGGCTCTTCCCCAGTCTGACTGCTCAGTGGCTGGCTGCTTTTAATAATCTAGCTTATATACCTTCTCTTATATAACATATACAGATCTAAGAGCAGATTCTGTCCTAAAATGGGGCACACAGTTTTAAAATCAGTAATTACAACCACAAGAACAAAGTACGAATCATTTCCAAACACTGGCCCTTCTAAACATGTCTTCACCTAGCTTACTCCAGTAGGAAGAACTTAAGAGCCATCAAAACACAGCATTTTTTTTTTTTTGATACACATGGTAGGAGAGGTTGGGAGTGGAATTTATGAAGAGTGTCTGCTCTGGTTAAAAGAAAAGTTTTTGCATGAAAATTCTGCCCAAATGAGAACAAATTCTTCTCTACCTTTCTAACTCATCAAAGCCAAGTTTTCCAAGGCTTAATGTCTCACAAGTAGTTGTTAACAGGCCTGGTTGTTTAGTTAATTGTCCTTATCACCAGTATAGGTAACTTCATATTTGCATAGCTAATGAGCCTTCTTTAAAGTGTGGCCATCTTAGTTGGGTTTTAATGATCTGTACTGTTTTTTTCCAATTTTGGGTTTGGTTGATGGACTTAATTTCAAAGAATTAGCCATGTCTAAGACAAAAAGACCATTTTTAATTACAAAGATACATCATTTAAGTGAGTTTCTAGACAAATTCTTCTCTGTGAGACCACTTAACATGATGCCAACATTTAATAAACCTTCAAAATTAATCCAATGTAATACTTTTTAGACTTAATGTCTGTTATTCTAGGGACTGTTCTGTAACAATAGTTGCCCTCTATCTTTATTCCCTGATGAAAGGGCTGGTTCACTGATTTTCTTCAGTCATAAAATTATATGGTTTCCACATAAATGAAGAACCCATGGAAGACTGCTTTCTTCCTTCTCCAGAAATGAATACTTACCACCTTGGTATAATAGTTATAGTTTACATTTCCCCACGATTATCACAGGGTGGGGTATCCAAGTTATAGTTACGATAGGTGGCTTTCTGAAGATCACCCAGATAGCATATGGTTGAGCAGAGAATCAAATTTAGATCTGACTGTAATTCCAGGGGTCAACATACTTCAAACAGTAACAAAGAGAAATACCATCTACCATGCTGTTCTACCACTTCTGCTTAGCATTGGTTATTTTTTAAGTACCTTCAGCTCAAAATACACCCAGATAGTATACGGTTGAGAATCAGATTTAGATCTGACTGCAATTCCAGTGGTCAATATGCTTCAAACAATAGCAAAGCGAAATACCATCTACTATACTGTTCTACAACTTCTGCTTAGCGCTAGTTATTTTTTAAGTGCCTTCAGCTCAAAATAAACAGTACACTGAAGTGGTATATTTTGGGGTGGTGTGTTCAGAACTCCTTTAATAGGAAAACATTTTTCCACTCCTGATTTAGTCACTCAACCAATATTTCCTACAGAATGGTATAACCTTCAGAGCTGACCACCTCCCTACATTGACCATCTCCTGATTTTCATAGACTGGACATGTACCACATGTATGTATCATTACTGTAGGCCTGGTTCCTTATGTTGATCACCTCCATATGTTGGCCAATTTGTCACAGTCCCTTGAGTGTCAAACTTATAGAAGTTCTACTATCTCTGTTAGATACTTTGATATCTGTGTAATTACTATTGATAATACCTAACATTTAGCAGTTATCTACTATGTGTCTAGGGCTTTTCCTACATTATTACCGTCAATCCTCTCAAAATCTCTGTGTGACAGTTGTGTATGTATAGGATGTGTGTGTGTGCTTGTGTTCCTCTCCAATCTTTACTTAAGGTCACACAATAAGCTTGGGGGTTTGTATTTGGATCCTGGCCTGTCTAAACCATGAGCCTATGCTCTTTATTTTACAATACTGTTCCTCAGAGGTTAGGGAAAAAATTAAGGCTTTGTAAGGGGCATCCTTTGAATGCAATGCTGGAGCCTGCAGGGATTCAAGGATTTTCTGATCCCGAAGGGACTTAGGCCTTAGTCTTTGGGCTACTTTACAACTTTGTAACTTGTAGATCACTGAAGTAATGCAAATAATTCTCATCTAGAGATGCAAATAAATTCTGCCCGATGGAGGGTTAACTGACTCCCACCCCAGTTTGGCATACATTTTTAAATCCATTTCAACACTGTTTTATTCTACATAAACTCCTGGTTCTAAAAAACTGTTTTAACAACTGTCTCAGTTTGCTCATTCCCTCATGAGTTACATTTTTGACAAGCGCTGCCTTTATAGCTGTATGAGAGTCAAGATTTTAATAATTATTCTTTTAGAGAGGTTACCAAGATGCCATTTCTACCGTCTTGAAGCTCACATTTTCATTTTGGAGGGTACACATACCAAACTATAATTAATACGGCCACAAATCATACGTACCTGTGGGGGCAAGGGAGGGTGAAAAAGAACAAAATGATTAAGAGGTCACTTCAGGGAACTTAGGGGACCAACAAGACCTGGGCTTAGACCACAGCTCTGCCACTGTGTAGGGGTGAGACCCAGAACAAGTCACGGAACCTCTCTAAGCCTCACTCACCTCATCTGTCAACTGAGGTTATAACAGCACCAGCCTCGTAAGCTTGATTCAGACAAAGATTAAGTAACTGTAACTATTTCTTGTAAAAGACTCCCACGCATATCAAGTGCACAGACATCATTATTGGGATTCTTCTATGAGAAACACCTGTGAAAGGAATTAGTTCTATTTGGAGACGAGGAGGTCTTTACAAAAGAGGTTGTATGTTACCCGGGTGTTAAAAGGTCAGTTCACCAAGCAGAGGACCAGAGTAACGTCATTCAATATAAAAGGACCAGAATTTATATCTAAAAAAGAGGGACAGTAAGAGCGAAAGGTGTGAAAGGGTCAGGGAAGGTGAGTCATAGTGCCAAATTTACAAAGAAGGAAATTCTCGGGTGGACGTTACATCTGCAAGGTGACCTGGATTCTTCCAAGTTTGTTAAAGCTTGTACCTCTCACTTCACAGTAGTCCAGGATTACTAAAACCAAGGAGGGAGGCAGTACCCAGATACCAATTTTCACAAAATCTAGACACCAGATCATCATAAATACAATTATGACTACTCACTGGTTCAGGTACTCTTCAGTAAAAACGGTTCTTTTATTCCAAACTTTATAACCAAAAAAAAAGTATCAACCAAAAATGACATAGCCCAAAATGCAAACCACATTTTACCCAGATCAAACTTTTTACAACACCACTTACCAGTCTGCATTCAATGGATGCCCACATTCATCTCAGCACACGCATGAAATAACACACAAATCCAATCACACTCCTCTTATCCTGGATCTACCTGCTTTCTTTCTGTACTTGGTTATATGTCATCTCTACATGTTATTGGTTTTATGATGGTTCACATCGAAACTCTCCCTGTACTATTTCAAATCAGTCAGTTTCTTGAATACTTTGGATAGAAGAATACACTTCCAATTATTCTGAGTTCTGTGTCGACACGAGCTAAAAGTTTATTAGAAAGTCTTCATCTACGATGTTTGCCTAATTCTGTTTGCTCCTTATATTCCTGCATCCACTCACGTGACTGCTAAACTGCAGAGGGCCCACTATGTTGATGTACAAGATCTGCAAAACAGACAGGTCTGCTAAGACCCAGGAATGCCAGCTGTGTCTGCTATAGCAATGATGGATATGATAAAAAAGGGGTTAACTCTGGCTTTCGGCAGGAAGATTATTTCCTCAAAAAGCCTCCTCCTTTACACACACATGTACAACCTCGCAGGCCCTCCCTGTGCCCTGCAATCAGAGATCATCCCAGCTCCAACCTCGGGAGGTTCTGCCTTGTGATTGTTTTTTCAAGCTCTCTTCCTCATGAGGAGGTGAGCACGTGACTACTGCCATCCATAAAGGCTGAAGTGAGTGTACTTAGCTAAAGGGCATTGCAATAATTTTTCTCTTCCACGTGAGAAAGTTAGCCTTGAAAATTCTCTGGCTCACTGCCTGTTTTTAAATCATCTTTTAGGGAGGAGTGGCCAAGGGGACATGTTAAGTTCGATTCAGCCCCCCCTTCCCACTCCCATATCAATTGTTCTTTTAAAAAAACTATACAAATGAAAAGATGGTAGCCCCTATCAAGCCTTGAGATTTCCTTTCAAGACACTGCTAATGATGTAACATTTTAATAGGTAATGCCTTTAAATGCCTATTGTAGGAAAGCAATCAGCATTAGGGTTGGAGCAGTTTTGTGGAGGCAACATGATTCTAGCAGGAATCTAGGGTGACCTGAGAAACAGTCTCTGAAAAGATTTACAATCCCCAACACCATATCCGTCCCTCCTTCCTATCCTTGTAGCATATCATCGTACTGGAAAATGCATTAAGAATCTTGAACCCATTTCTACAAGTGCTGTAGGGGACTAGAATATAATTTCTTTTTGTTTGCCTCAATTCTTAAATGTTTGCTACAAGACCCAGGACCAGTCAGTACTCCTATTATGATCTAAACAGAGGGGATCAGAGAATAGGCAGGAATTTTGATGTGAGTTTGCCAAAGCAAAACTTTGCTGAGCACTGGTTAGTAATTTAGGATGAAGATAATTTTTATAAGTCCGTGGCCTGAGAGGTATGGCTGAGCTCACACACATCCACATTTGATGTCTCCACAGCTTGCAGGGGTAAAGAATTGGGCTATACCCATTCTCTTTTCAATCGTGAGTAAAAGGGGAAACCTCAGCCAGGTCTGGCAAGGGGCACCCCCCTAAACCAGAAGGCACAGTCTGGGAAAAAAATGCAATAGAATCTCCTGCCAGGTCCAGTTCAGGGTCCGTCCTTTCTTCACTAGAGCCCACAAATCAGCCAAATTTGTGAAGAGCCCTGCTAGGTTTCTGAGTTAAAGCTTTTTCTTACGGTGGATTAAGTATAATGTACTCAACTTCTTCTATGCAAACTAAACTTTTGTTGGAAAGCCCATTATAATTTAAACTCAAGGAAAGTTAACATTGGCCCTGGCCTGCCTGCTATTGTTCCCTTGCATCTGTCATGGTCATTGGTGGGGCCTTTAGTACTTTAACAAAAAGCTGCCTCTCATATAATTTCAATTCATCTTCATCTTATTGGTAAAAAAGAAAAAGGACACTTAACTACACTTAGTCTTCCCACTGGAGTCCATGATCCAGAAGGTCCGAGTGGCTTGCTCATGGCTAACATAGCGTGATTCAGACACCATGCTCCCGGTAATTAAAATAATGGCTACCAATGAATGCTATAACAATGCCTAAGGCACTGGGCCAAGCATTTTATGACCATTGTCTCATCCATTTCTTAGAAGAACCCTGTAAGGGAGCTGTTATTAATCCCATTTTACAGATGAGAATATGGAGTTTAGGAAATTAAATAATATCCCCATAGTTGGAGGTGCCATAAATGGTGAAGCCTCCATTACAGGAGGAGTCTGTTTGACAACTCAGCTTACTCACTGTTACCCTACTGCCTCCCCGTCCAACACAGGCAGTCCCCAGGTTACGAGGAAGTTCCGTAGCTTTGTGCTTAAGCTGAATCTGTATGTAAGTCGGAGCAAGTACATTTACCTATTACCTGTAACAACCCCTGTTTGTGTGAGTTGGGCCTGTAAGCATGAGTGGTTTCTAAGCCAGAAGTTTGGAACCTGGGGACTGCTTAGACTTTTTTCCATGCAAATCTAATGCCAAATTGAAAAAAATACAAGTTTTCTCCAGATTTCAAATAAAGTACTTTGAAATACCTAGTCAACTGGTGAGATTCTAGTTTTGGTTCCCTTTGTCTTAAGTCAAAATCAAATACTCTAAAAACTAGAACGTGCTATCTTTTGTCAGGTGTTTTTATTGGTCCAAATATTACTGCTTTCCATCTCTTATTTCGTTTAAAAGAAAAACAGATGGTTTAATAAAAATTCCTGCATGAAATTTACTAGACTCCCCAGGAAACTTTATGAGCCATAGTGACTTCTGGAGACAAACAGCACGGATTTAAATCCCAAATACACAAAGTCACCACTTCTGGAATATGAGCAAGTGACCAGACCTCACACTTCAGTTTTCTTGAGTTTACTTTAGGGTTAAAACACTTCATAAGGATATTGTGAGGAAGTAATGAGAATTCACGGAGCGTGGTGGGAAGGACCAATGAGTCTTGCAATCATTTTGTTGTTATTTGTTTCGGCGATGTTTCTCAGGATTGTCCTGTTTTCTCGAAGTTGACCAAACTTGAATGCTCTCTCCCTGATGAAGTGTTCCAAATACAGGTCTCTCTTTTTTTTTTTTTTTTGTTGAGACAGAGCCTCAAGCTGTCCCCCTGGGTAGAGTGCCGTGGCATTACAGCTCACAGCAACCTCCAACTCCTGAGCTCAAGCAAGTCTCCTGCCTCCGCCTCCCAAGTAGCTGGGACCACAGGCGCCCGCCACAACACCCAGCTATTTTTCGGTTGCAGCCGTCATTGTTGTTTGGCGGGTCTGGGCTGGATTCAAACCCGCCACCTTAGGTGTATGTGGCTGGTGCCTTAGCTGGTTGAGCCACAGGCACCGAGCCAAATACAGGTTTCTTATAAGCAGAGAGTAAAGTTACACTATACTCTACCAGGGAAAACACGTACCATTTTATAACTCCTAAGTCAACACCATCTTGTAAAATTACGATTCACCCAATACTATTAAAACTGACATCTTCTGTATATTGTGAAATACATGTTATTTTATGCAATGTAACGAGTTAAGTCAGTCAAACTAGAGTCACCTGAGAAACCAGAATGGCAAGGGACAAAATAATTTGCCTGATTCACAAAAGGGAATTTCCCCAAGTATAAGAAGTTCCATTTTTATGGTGAAGAAAGCTTTTTTCCCCCTGGATGTATAATATATGCTTACTAAAGTTAGGGATGATTAACTTTAGTAAAATTAAAAATATGTATATAAAAAGCAAAGAAACATGAACCTATAATTCTGCTTCCCAGAGATAGCTACTAGTAACATTTTGGTATTTTTCCATTTCATCTTACTGTTATGCAGTTTTAAAATATAATTGGAATCATTCTGCATTCAAAATGTTATATTCTGGTTTCTTTTTTTTTTTCTCCCTCCACTTAAACCATTATAACGTCAGCATTTTCAGCGTTACTGCAGACTCTTTATAAATGTTTTCACTGCATCCAGGATATTTCCTGGGCTAGTTTTGTCATAATTTCCTTAACCGGTTCCCTTTGCTGAGCTCCCCCCAAAGGCTTTTAAGCTGTCAAACCCAGACAAGATTTCTAGACGCACAGCCCTAACAGTGGGGCCTGCCTGTGGTCGTGAACCGGGACCGTTTTGGAAACCAGCTCTCCATAACTTACCGCAGGTAAGAAACACCGTGGGTCCTACTCCTCAAATGCCAACGGACCGTGAGTCCAGTGATGTATGATCCCCAAATGCCAGTGGTTCTGGCCAACAATTATAGCAACTCCTCTATGATAAATAAAAGAATGCTCTCGACAGACCCGGCCACCCACAGTGAGCACCAACACCTCCCACCTTTGCAGCTTGTGTTCTCAGGCAAATGCAGGGCACAGACATGAATCCCTTCTTTTCTCCTCTTTCCCTACTCTGTTTATTTCCAAAAATCACTGTTCCATCGCCACTCACTACTATTTGCTGCCAAGTACATCATAAAACCTACTTTTTAAGTGATGTATCATATTTGTAATATTTTCTTTAAAGGAAAAAAAAAGGCAAAAGGGCAAGGGTTAGGTAGAAAAGAAAACAAGTAAATCTTGCTGATAGTCACAGAATGTGACACTGAGGTCAAAAATCACAATTACGGAGGCCCTCTCCAGACCTTCCTGCTCATCTATGAAGATCATCTTAAGAACCCAAATCAAGGCCACACCCTTCAACTTAGGAATGGTGGTGTGGCTGTAAGAAACGATTCTTGAGTTTCATTTGCACTTCCCATAGTTTAAACAAACAAACAAAAAACCAGGGAGTTTTGTTTTAAGTAGTCAAAGGTTGGGCAAAGAGAAGACAGCCTTTGTAAATTTCTAGGCACCGGGGCTGGAATTTTGAGTCTTCATTGTTCCTGTTAAAACAAGATTGAGAAACAGGAAAAACTTGCTTCAAGGTGAAAGTCAGGATGGCCTAATGGAAGACAATGGGCTCAGAAGAGCTGGGCCTGAATTCTGATCCAGGCCTCTCACAGAGAGGGTAACTCCAAGCCCGTCTCTGGCACAGAGATGTAAGGATTGCAGTGTGACTGTCAACAACAAGAAAAGAGGAAGCTGTCAGGGAGTCTGATTGCACTAACAATTAATGAGTATGAATAATCATAAATATAAGGTCAAGGGCCTAGAGATTAAGAAATTAGGACTACTGCTTCCTTTTGTTAACTTCAGGAAGCAAACTAAGAACTAGGGAGAAAAAAAACGCACTCCTCACTTTCTAGACTCTGTGGTTTGTCTAAAGGTAGTTTGCCCAGTTTAGAGTCCCATGGGCACTTCGGGAACTCCCTAACAACTGCGGACCTCCATTCTCTGCCCTCCTGGCAGGCCCTTTCCCAGAGCCATGGAAGTTTCAGGCCAACTACTCAGCTCAGTCCAAGGCCAGGCTTCTGCACTGATCCTGACTGTACTTCACAGTTATAATCCAGAGTTCAGCCCTCAAAAAGCTCAGGAGTAAGTCATGTCCCTCTGCTTGCCTTTTGCTTCAGTTCTAGCAAATGGGCCTCTGCCCCTTTCCTGTCGCTAAGCCTTGATATCTAGGGACCACAAGCCACTTGTTCTTGCCCTGTTTCTTTAAGGCTAGACTCCTATTTTAAAATTTCTATCCTGAAACTCCAGAATAACCACTAGGGTCTGCCACCTGCTGCTACACTTTCTTTGGGTTAGAAGATCGCCCACGTTTGCCTACACACAGCACGATGCCACACGCTGGACTCTTGGACACCAGTTCGTGAGTTTATAGCTCCACACAGCCCAGGGCATCTCTTGTCCTTTCCACATCTGCAGCTACAACCAACTCCAAATGCTGACAGCCTCTGGGATTCCACAGCAAGGCTAGTCTGGACTATCCTACCTCCTCTTCCATTTTCTTGATGCCACTGTGTACAATAGCAGCATCACCATCACCCGTGGAAATCATTCCACAGGACAAACTGTTTTCATTCAACTGCAAATTATGTTTTTAATGCTGGACTTTTCTTCTTCCTTTCCATAGAAACTGTGCCAGTGCAGGTCTTCTGAACTAGTCACTCAAGAGAGTCCAGTCCCTCCAAATACCACCTCTATACTGTCAGCTTTTTATCAAAAGTTACCCCGATTCCCAGATTTTTTTTTAGCACCAGAAAGCAGTAGGGACCTACTTTACTTTTCACAGATAAGAAAATGAGACTAAGGTATTGGCATCAAAGTGTGAGTCAATAGCAAGGCTGAAACTGGACACTCCTAGCCCTAGAGTCTCTCAGGCCAGGCTCTTCATGAGGATCTACTACGAATAAATCTGCAAACTCACAATAGAAACAAATTCTTGACACATTTGCTTGGAATCTCAAATTCTTCATTCCAGCCCATTCTCCATGTTTTCATTTAATATTTCTATGTTCCTATGTTCTTCAAGGATACAGCCTTCTTCTGCAGGCCCCCAAATATATCTCAAAGTGGAGAAACTCCTTTCATTCTTAAATGTTTCCACTCAGTTTTGTTTAGGTGAATAGGTTAACAGTCTTGAATGTTCTCTCCGTAATTCCATAACGATGAGTGTGGAGCTTCCGTTTCTAACTCTCTCACATTATCGTTCAATCCCTGTAGCCTTTGCGTGGAAGTCCAGAAACTAATAACGCCTGAAATTCTAAGTAACTTCAATCTAAGAGCTTAGAATCCTTGAAATGCAAGGATCCTTGGAGACCATCTGCTCTAATGAGTATTAGTCTCATTTTACAGATGAGGGAACTGAGGCCCACACCATTTGATTCTCAATCTAGTCGGCATTTGCCCACACCATTCCCCACATTCATTCCTGCTAATGAATTCTTCTACACTTGTGTTTCAGAGTGAAGTAGTCATCCTAAGTCGTGCTTCTTTCTAGGGCTCAGTCAGTGGAAGGATTCCAAAAATATGTTTGTTCTGGGTTGTTCCATTGTTTCTTTGTGACTTTGATTGACTTGGGTTTATCACAACCACATGGTTTTATCACCAACATTGTTTTGGAAAAGGAAACAGTGAAAACCCAAACCTTTAAATCCACAGGTCTGTCACTGCCCCCTTGACATATTTGCACGACCCATAGATTGAGGGAAACTTCTGCTTCACTGACAAGCTCTGAAAACTGAGTGTCCCTTGGCAGTCTCTTTTAGCCTTGGTTTTCTTATCTGCAAAATGGGAATGACACCATCTACCTCCTAGAGTTATGATGAGAATTAAGTAAAATAATGTTACTGAGGCATCAGCCTTTGTCTTAGTACACAGTATGTGCTCAAGAAATTAATTACTATTCATTACTATTATTATTAGTTCTGTGGATTTTGCATTGTCCTGTCTGGCTTGCTTTTTTTTTTTTTTTTTTTGGAGACAGAGTCTCACTTGTCACCCTTGGTAGAGTGCTGTGGCATCACAGCTCCCAGCAACCTTAACCCTTGGGCTCAAGCAATTCTCTTGCCTCAGTTTTTCATTTTTAGTAGAGACCGGATCTCACTCTTGCTCAGGCTGGTCTCAAACTCGTGAGCTCAAGCAATCCACCTTCCTCGGTCCCCCAGAGTGCTAGGATTACAGGCGTGAGTCACCGCTCCCGGCCTATCTTGCCTCTTTTAACTGGATTCCTTGTTCTAACTTAGGCTGTATGCCCTATGGTCTAGAAGATGTATGGAGAGAGATAAGGAGTTTCCCTAAAGCAGCACTGAACCAAAACAAGACAATGAGATGAAAAAATAACCATCAGAATTTAAAAAAAAAATCAAAATAATAATGGTTAGTTTTATCGCTAGGCTATCACAAATTTTATATTAAGACTGATACAAATCATAAGTGGGCGTTACACGGAACTATTTCCTCCCCATAATGAATTCATCAAATTTTAATTTCAATTTGTTAAATAATCCTAGACTCGGGTAATTTATTTGCCTGGAACATACCAGGAATTCTATAACTATGTGAATAAATGAATGAATAACTATGCCAAATAAACAAACACATATCAAAACTCTGAAATAATTGTATGCACTATTTTATTGACAAGGTGAGAGCAAGTTTTATAATATTTCTATCTTAACTAGAGGTATCAACTCAAACTTTTTGCTGGAGAGGATGCATTAATTTTGTGTCATACAAAATATATATAAGAATTCAAATATACATTTGGAGATGTATAGATATTTTCATTTATTCACGACTGCTGATAGCCCCAAAACAGCAATTATGTTAAGACAGATGATTAGTTTTCACAATAGCATAATAAACAGAGCTGTAATTCATGTTCATGTGGAAATGTCCTTTCCTAGTCATTATGAGATTTAACACACACATATAGATTTTTATGAGACTTAACACACATATATCTATTATAATTGCTTGTTTCCTTTTTTTTTTTTTTCTTCTTTTTTGCTTTTAAGGAAAGGCTACTTGCTAAGTAACCAATCAATAAACATCTCTAATCAGCTCTCTTGGTGCCCTGAGCAACAGAGTGTGCAATTATTTCAGTCTCCAAGCTGATGGACCATTATCTTCCATTTACATATGATCATTTTGATCATGTTGGATCAAGTTTCCACCAGGCAGTCCCATACCTTTGTGGGCAAATGGGAAGGAAGTTGCTGTAGTAAAATGAACATGAGAACCCCTCGTGGCAATGACCGTGAGGGATCCAACTAAAGCAGCAGCGAAAAAGTCAAATGTTGGGAACTCACTAGTGAATTTTATTCCTTGGCCGTGGTGAACTGGAAGCATTAGGGGTCTTGCCAGGAGGGTTATAAGTGATTCTGAGTAAAGATAATTTTTGCACCCAGAAAATATGGAAAACTCTTTCTTTATGTGCCCATGAACTGGCTGCAAGGACAATCCCCAAAGAGGTGGTTTCGCAACTATTTTTAGCCATGATGGTATCGCCCAAATTGGTAATGACCCTCAATAGAACACACGCGTGTGCACACACACACTCACTCCTGCATATACACACATATCTACATTTAGTGGTTTATTGTTATTTTAGTTATTCTGGCTGAATTTCTTGGGTCACCTTGTGTCTTTCTCTTTCCTCCAAAGCTAAAGTTAAGTTGTTCCCAGGTAAGAGCTGCCTTTCTTATAAGGTACTTTGTAAACTGCTTTTTTCCTCTCTTTCTTTTCCTTTTGCTTATTTTCTTCCTCCCCCTCTCCCTCCCTCCCTCCTTCTTTCCTTTCTTCTTCTTCTTTTTGGTTTTCCTCGCTTGAGAACACACCCAAATTTGAGGAGAAAAAATTGAAAGCAGAAAAATGCTTTACGGTCACAACCAATTCTTTTCAAATAGCTAGAAAAACCTGGTCCTCTTCATTTGGACAATTACAGCCCAAAGAAGGATCTAGTTTCAAAGTGCAGCTGCTCATTTGAAGTGGGATAAGCATGGTTAATTTTTTCAATGAGAAAATGGTGATGAATGGAATAGAAAATAAAGATATCTTTAAAGCTAGACCAAAAAAAAAAATTGTTTTAACTCAAGAAGGTCATCAATTTGGAAATATTATCCAGAGAATTTTTCAAATCACAGAGAGGAGCTTCCAGGAAATCTTAAATGACTACTAATGAAAAGTATGCCTTGGAGACCAGTTGAAATAAAAGTCACAGTAGTTACATATGCAACTCTATACCCTGAAACAGTCAGCTACAGAGGAATCTCTGAGAGGCCACTGGGATCCCAATGTATACAATCATCTTCTTTATAAACCATACAGCAATAGTACCAGAGGTCTTTACAAATCTATCAGTAAGGATGTATTATAAATTGCAATAATATTTAAGTTCTTCATGATTCTATAATGTGATTTTGTAAACTAAAACAAACAAAATGATCTTTAAAACTACATCCAAAAGGAGTCACACAAATATTTTGCTCTGTGGAAATTCACGGCACGGAACATATTTCATTTGTACACATCTCAGCTTGTATGTGTTTAGGCTTCAACTAAAAGTTTACTAAATTAAAATGAAACTATGCTCAGTTGTCTTCCATATGAGATGTTTTTCCTAGATACATTTCGTTAAAATAGGAGAACACAATACTGCCAATCTCCCTCCAAATCTTACTAAAATAAATTGTAAGCTATTTTAGAAAGTTAGTTTTTCTTTCTGGCCTTACGTTTTCTCTTTTGACAAAAAAAAAAAAAAATTGATATACTCTCGTATTTTAATTCACCATTCATGACATGTAATTCTTCCTATGTCTCTCAATCATTCGTTCCACGTGAAACATGTTAAATTTAATACTTCTCCCAGTAACCAAAGATCATCATCCGCTATCATTTGTTAACAAGCATCTACACTGTGCTGGGTATCGCCATAACTAGCATTGTCTTTTCTTTTTGAAAACAGTCTTCATATTTAAGCAAAGGACATAATCAGCTCTGTAGCTGTCTGCTGCCTTGTGGGATTTTATCAATAACGTAGTTAATGAACAGAGGTTTTGTGGGTAACCACACTGGATCATAGGTTATCTAAGAACTCATACCTTCCCTTCAACTTCTCTCTTCAAAATTCATGAATTAAGAAAACCTCAGTGGAGGGGAAAGGCGATTTGTGAAACAGATCATTTTCATTTGTCGCTGCGATTATTGATTTTGAAGTCTGCAATTATTATTGTTGTGCTAAATTATTTATTTTTAAGGAAATAAGTGGATGAATCTCAAAATGACTTTTGAGTCATCTGCTTGAAAGGTACCTTTTAAAGAGCCAATTAAGATATGGATTTCATACTGGTTACAGAAAAAAATGGAGACTTTTTTTTTTATTTATATAAACCATTTTCTGTAGCCAATTGCCCGAAACGCTTCAGATTGCTTTATACTTCCAACCAACACTGACTGGCATTTACTCTTAGTAAGCAGAAGTTGTCACAAATGACAGAAAGTGATTAGCAATCACTGCCTAGATGACATGAGATAGTCTTAAAACTCCCATTTACCCCCTACCGAACCAATATCTTAGCTCATTCTACAGAACCGTGAACAAGTATTTTTCTAGCAACTAGTAGAAGTGAAAATAGGAGCCCTAGCTCTGTGAAATGCAACAAATTTGATCACAAAGGAAGATGAAAGCAAGCGCCCTAATACTAACTCAAGACACTTTAGTTGGAGGAAAACAGCCTGCATCCCATAACATTTTATGATACCAAATGAGATGCAGGCAATGTAATTTCACTTATGTGATTCACTTACAAGCAATGCAAATGCAATCTTGCTGATTACATTTAAAACAAAAGACTGAATCTGCCTATTTATAGAGCAGACCCATAGTCATGCAAAAACCATGCTACCCTCCACCCCATGGGGAAGAAAAAGAAAACATATCTGGCTGAAGACCTTTTCATCTACACAGAAAGGAAAATGGTGTTAACATGCACCCTAGGTTGACCCAATACGCTTAATAACGCGGCTTCACTGTGCTCTCAGTAGAAAACAGGGTCAACTGTGTGAGTTATCCTTAGCTGAGGTGTTCGACCCACATACAAACATGACCGATGTTTTATTTGTTTTTTAGATAGCCAAGAAAGTGTTCAGGCAGCGCCGACATCTATGTTTAACTTTAAACCTTCATTTGTGGGTAGGCAAGTGTACACACACACACACATATTTGAGTATAAACAATACAGATGTATAATTTCTACAGTGAGATAAAGACTCTGCTACAACCAATGTGTTTACTAGTTGGTCTCCCCACAATGCATATTTTATGCACTTCTCTCCCCACTCAGGGTCTGCAGCATTCCAGAGGGACTAATTTCAATCATCACCCCAAAACTAGAGATTTTGTTAGATAATTTTCCTATTATGAGGTTCAACAGTTCGATGGAATGTGAAGTTTGCCAGTTGCAGTAGAATGTGACGTTGCTCCCAAACGCCATTTCCCAACTTCCCAGAAAAGCTGGAAGAATGCTCCAACTTCCCGTGATGCTCTAACAGGTACTCCTGGCTCACCACCAGCAAGGGAACCAGTGCTCAGCTGCCAGACATTACACCAGACAGCTAGGACTGCAGCATCCCAGGTAAAGAGTCAAAGCCAGTTCGGCCCAGTTGCAGGTTACCATAAAGAAGTTGAAGGTGCTACTTCACACCCGCTACCAAGCATCTAACCAAGAGGGAAACTGCATGTGGCTAGAAATGCTCCTCGGGAGCAGCAACCTGTGCCTAGAGGGCGTCTCAACCCTAATGAGGAAAACACACTTCAGTGGTCTGCCAAGTGACGCCAGCACCAATTACAGGTCACAGAAGCAATTTTCTGTGCAATTATCACCACCTTCTTTTGGGGGGCCGGAGACATTATTTTCAAACAATAAACTTTGCAAACTTCTCAAACATGAAGACTCCTTTGACGTTACCCTTGATCTTTGACCTTCAACCATCTTTAGGTTTCCAACTATACTCAAGTTGAGCTTTGTAAAAACGTATTGGGTGGAAGCATCATCTTCATGTCTCCAAATGGAAAAATCTAGAAGCACATAGGTTTGCTCCTTTCCACACAGAGCAAGCAGGGCACCAGAAACCATCTAACCTGCTTGAAATTTAAGCCCACAGCATATGGCCACACTGTTCCCAAGTCCCACAACCCAGGGAAAATGCAAGTGTTATCCAGGTGTGCAGTTTCTGAGCAGGAAATGGCAATGGCTTCTGGAGCTCATGGGGTCGGAAGACGCTGCCAGAGTCTGGAAGAATGGAGGGACATAAGAGTGGTAGGAACAGGAGGAAATATTCTGAAATGAAAGCCAAGTGTTATCCTCCAGGGCAGAAAATAGCTGCTGCTGTTTATTCTAAATTGCTTTCCACCAGAGAGCGCCCCCTACAGGACACCTACCTTCTTTCACATTTGGGAGAAGAATCAAACATACCAGACCCTTTAATTATCCTCATGCACATCCCGGGAGAAAAAAACTAGGAAATAACATTGTAAAGCAATTCAGTAGACTTAAATGAGGTGTCTTATTTGAGACACAATCTTGAAGAAATTCTCCCTTGCTTCTCGTATTCAGTTAGCATTTACTGTCTTTCCCAAACTCATTTACATTTCTTAGGAACCTTAGCTTATTACGGGTCAGGTCCTAAGAGATGTATTCTGTATTGGAAGCCAACGGACCAGCAGTGCTGCGTGACCTTGATCAGGTCATTCAACCTCTCCGGGCTTCCAGTAGACTGTATGTAAATTCTCTACTTGTGTTTCTCTCACAGTGAGCACAGCACACACGCATTTTTTTTTAAAAAGGTATTCTATTAGTAATACACATATGATTATCAAATATTATTTAACCTGGATGCATTCAACTGTGTCCCTAAATGGGCAAGATGTCCAATAGACAAGTTGGGTGGTTTATGTTTCTACATTAATCTGACTGTTAACCCCAAGGAGACATTCATTCATTCATTTTTTTCATCAAAAACTATTTATTTATGCAGTTTGCCATAAAGAAGTTGAATGTGCTACTTCACATAGTGCCAGGAACTATGTTATGATTGGGGACAAAATGGTAAGCAAGGCAGCCATGATCCCTGCCCCTCATGTTCTTCCAATAAATACTATGGGTTCATTGATTGTAAACACTCAACTTCCCCCATACATCCCACAGTCCTCCTTCATTTCCTCACTATCCTATAGACTGAGGTATTGCCCTCAATCAAGTCAAACAACTCTCTTATTCAAAGGAGAGTGAGTTTCTTATTTCCAAGTAAAAGTGTCAGAGGACCGTAGAATCCCAAAGATAGCCTGAATCACCGAATGCCAAAACATGAGAGCTGCCAACGACCTATCCTGTACTGATGCGTGAGTGACAGGAGGTGGCAGGGCTTGTTCAGCAAACTGTAAGGAGGAACACTGAGGCCAGTCAGGTGGGCAGTTAACTAGCACCGGAGTGAGCGTGTTAATAGCAGGGATGATGCTCTACAAAGGAGGGGGAGATTTTAAGTTCAAAGAAAATTTACTGTGAGCACAAAGTGACAGAAGAAATACATACTGAAGACTGTTTATTGATTTGTCGAAGATAAATGTAATTACTGAGCCCAAGGTCAGCCATCACCAATCCTGTCCTTACAGAACTTCTAGTCTAGAAATGGGAAATACTAATACCAGTGGCTAACTCCTTAAATTTGCAAATGTAAATTTCAACATGGAGGTAGCTAGTTTGTGGGTTTCAGTCTGGGGACACTGTGTAAGGCTGCTCTTTAGATCTTTCTCCCATACACTTCTTAATTCCGGGACTAGGCTCTGAGAAACAAGCGTGAAAAAGATGTCACAGACACTCTGTTCTACTCTGGTAAGAGCAAAGCAGCCTCTATTTTGCTGTTTCTCAGCTTGTTCCCCAGATCTCATGGTTATCTCCTCATATCACATGGGCCAGAAACATACACATCTACTAAGCATTTCATATTTGTAGTGGCTTTCCCTAATCGACCCCAAGGTAATCATTCCCTGACTTTGCCTGCCCTTACCCTTCCTATATATATGTCCACACAAGCAAACAAATGCTTATAAATTCAGGCTCGAGTGTTCTATAACTAGTCACCCACAAGTGCCGTGGAAGGTCTTCTGCCTCTGGTAATAACAATGACAACACCAATATGAACAAACACTTCTACAAGGCTTACTATGTCCCCAGAAAATGTTGCATGTACTATACAGAAATCAACTGATGTAACCTTTGCAACAGCCCTTTGAGGGAGGTACTAATTTTTCCCTCCCTTATAGACGAGAACACAGAGATGTTAACTAACTTACCCAAAGTCACACAGCTAGTAAGAGGTGGGCTAAGATTCAAACTTTGGGAGTCTGGGTCTAGAGTCCCTGCTCTTCAACACTATACTGCTTTGCTCCTTAGGCAATAAAACTCAAGAAAATATTGCCAGACTTTCAAAACTATTTATTAAAGCTTTGTAGGTTAAACTTGACTACATCTCCTTAATGTACTGAGCAGTCACTTATTTTTTTTTTTAAACCTAACAAAGACACGAAAATGAGGGAGAGATTGGAATAAAGACAACCGATTCGACGTGCATGAACACATTCTTGGCCTCGCAACTGAATTCCATGGGAGACCAACCGAGATACATAAATCTGAGTAGCCTGGCTGTTCATGTAAACAATTCACAACCTTATCATTGCTCCCTGAACTGACTTCAACTCATCAAAAATGTAGGCGCAGGTTATACACAGCACCCTACGTTAACTGAAACACAACAATAAATTTCCAAAATGTAGAACTCAGCAGCTCCCCCCCCCAAAAAAAAAGAAAGAAAAAGGAAACAGGGTGGCGAAATCCCCACTCGTATATTGTGGAAGTCCGCGCAGCCCGTGTCTCTGTGCATCTTGAATCATGCATAATGCAACACCGCCACTGCTAACAGCAGGCGCGCACCAGATAATTTACACTTGTTTTTATGGACACGAGGAACTGATCTTTGAAGCCGTCCCTAATGAGATTCCGCTTGGCCCTAACAGCATCCTGAGAGAGTGTTCCGGTTTTCTGCTTGGTATCCGGTGCATATTTATAATGCGGAATACAGGCTCATTTAAATTGCACGTGTGGATTTTGGTGTCTTCCCTATTTTAAAGAAAGATTTTCATATACTAAGGAGCACTGACTCTTCAATTACGAGACCATACTTTGCCTAAACAATGTCACTGCCAGCCCTATAGGTACTTATCAAAGAGGCAGGTCCATCAAAGAGCTTCTACCTGCAGGGCAGAAAGCTCCACCAACTCGAACCCGGTGCTCAAGTCCACAGACTCAATTAGGTCTTTACCCAACGGGCATCTCCAGAAAGTCTAATTATATAACACCTTCCCTAGTAGACACAGCCACGGGGAAAGTTAGGGAGAAAACCTGAAGTCAGTCATCTAAATGAAAAACTTCCTGCCCCAAAAGTGCTTGCAGTGCAGACTTCTCTTTCTTATTATCTGCCCTCTTTTAATTCCCGCTCCATGTTAAATTCTTTCTTAAGCCTGGCAGTTTATAGCAGGATTTTTTCTGATCACTTGGTTTTCAAAGGGTTTACAGTTTAGTCGCCTATAATTAGAACTCCATTACATACTTACTTTGAATTTCCTTTGTCTTATCTTCAAATTCATTTTTAAACGTTTTCAGGGGCTGTAGCACCAATACTGGTATTAGCTGTATCTAACCCAAATCACAGATTCCTATCGAAACAGTTCTATAATAACTTTAAGAGCTTATTAGTTTTCTGAAAAAAAAAACGTGGTTAAAATCAGAGTATAGAATAAAAATTGGTTTATGACAGATAACCCCTTTTCATGTTCTTCATTTCGAGAAAACTCCACCTTGGGGTCAGCTGGCAGTCAGACTCCTGGTAAATGTGCTGAAATACATCTTAATTAATTTCACGCTTCTCACCAATAATTGTTGACTCCAAATGGGATCAATAAATGATCATTTTTACAAGGCATTAAAACAATACACTTTCTAATGCCTTAGCTTTTAAGATAGAGAACAATACAGGAAACGCAAATCTTTAGGGTCAAATTAAAAGCGTAACTTTGATATCTTTTCCTACGTTAGAAATTAGAGTTTACTGATGTCAAAACAAGAGTCAACAAAAGGCATAGTAGAGGACGGCTTGAGTGTATGAGTATCAGAAATACTCCAAGCTTCATCCAGCTCCATCTGGAAAAAAACATGGGAGACTTACATCAGGGGCCCTTTCTAAAGCCAAGCATATTAACAAGTCTAAAGACATGCTCTCAAAAGGAAGCAATGATCACAGCAAGGAGAGACAAACTTCTTAAAGAAGCAAATACTAATGGCTTGAATCCCTGCAACCTCAGCTTTCATTCATTCAACAGGTTTTGTACACCGTCCAGAATGTGCTTAGCACTGTGAGGTGTTGTGGATACAGACAGCAAAAAATAAATAAAATAAAATAAAAAAGACAGGATTGCTGCCAGAGCTTCTAGCCCATTGCAAGACAGACCTATCCCAAACGATCAGTAAACCAATTTATGATAATTGCAACGGGGAAAAGCATCCCTCAAAAGTACTGTCTAAAGGCACACCTTACACACCCAGAGAGGGGGAGAGGGTTCAGGAAAGAAGGGACCAAGGTGGAAGGAGAAAGCAGCGTGCAGGGAAGAAGAATATCAACACCCATCAGAGGCTGGAAGTTCAGGGCAGTGGATCAGCCTGATGCTCCCCCACCCCTCTCAATACCTCTCCACTTGAAAAAATATAAAATATCGGAGGTGTGCCTAGAAAGCCAGACTTCTAATGTATCTTTCCTTCAGTGTCAGTGATGAATCCAGACAGTTTTGAAGACCTTGGGAAAAATCGGTGGAGAGATCACCAAAGTTGGCACTAACTGTTGCCAAATGTCTGGCTGGCAACCAATGTACAGACTAAATTGGCCATAAAAACCTCACTGTAGTCCTGCTCCTCTCAAAGGAAATCATTTTGCCATCAACAATGAGGCTTACCCAGAGGCCAGTCTTAGGGGGAGGCCTTGAATTTTGAGCTCAACTCCATCGCCTGGTTTAGGGCAAGAGTTTCATGTTTCAGATGTGCAGTCAAGTAACCTGATCCCATCAGAGTTTTAATGGCTTCTAAAAAATCCAAAGTGTTAAATCCTTTTCCCAGCCTCCCCCCACAGAGCAATCAGAGGGTGCTTTTTTCCAACTCCTTCCCTCCTCCTATCTCGTATTCTTATATGTAAACAGCTACTAAGTCACCAGTTTCATACTTTTCATAATCGTTTCTTAATCCTAAAGTTTGATTATAATCTGAGTTCTAAAAGGGCACCCATGCACCTATTCTGCCTGCTTTGAAAAACACTGAGAGAAGAAGAAATTAAAGAATCATAAAAGTGGAATATTTGGAAATGGTCCTTAATATCAAGACACTATTACCATGGATCCCTAGAAAGCTGGGAAGAATATTTTCACCCGAACAACTTCCAGGACTCCAGTAAAAGACACATCACTCACTGAGACTTACTCTGACCCAGGCAGCGCCCAGAGAGTTAAGTGCTACGACATCTGGGCTTCTGGCTATCGGTAGGGTAACAGAGGTTCCCACCCTCTTTCCTGGTGTGAGAATCCGAGGGAGACTGCACAACCCTAAAAACTTCTTGACAAGAATAAAACAGACACACCAAACTTAACAGCGTGAGAAAAGTTACGGCGACGATGGCGCATATGCCACCATTAAAACCGCTAAAGCTCAAGTGTTAATGTTTTAGAGGCAATAATGAAAACCAGCATTATTAACAATAATAGCCACCATACTCCGAGCGTTTAGATGTGATGCTAAGCGCTTTACTGAGCACTAAGCATCCTCTAATGTAGCACCGGCCATTACCTTTGGAAGCATATGTGATTCCGATCCCTGCTATAAAGACGAGACACCAGTAGAAGTTGTGGATATGCTTCCTTTTTTTTTTGAACTTCTGAAATGACAGCCTATTTTTAAAGTAGTTTTAATTGTGCCCAGATTTCTGCTTAGCAACGATCACTCTCCCTTGAACTTTTCCTTCAAAAACACAAGCATTTATTCTTCCCCTACTTCTTTTCTTCTCCCTCTCCCTCTCCCCCTCTCTCTCTCTCTCCCTCTCCCTCTCGTGTTCTTTGTTTACTGCTTTATTAAGATATTAAGCCCAGCAGTGACTCCTGCAGCCTGTGGTACAGCACCTCGCAAAACAGCGCTGTCTGTTTATAACGTGACACCACCCTCCCCGCAGAGTGTGAGACCATGACTCAAATCCACTAATGGCTAGAAAGCTCATTTTAATTCTACACTTGACAAAATAAACACCTCATAAAGGCAGGTAAGCAGAAGCTACTTTTCACTCTGGACTGCTTTGTCTTAATAAGCTTCGAAAGGGAGGAACCAGCTAAAGGGAACCGGGCTGTGCACACACAAAGCACAATTATGGCATTAAGAGATTGGGATAAAAGCAAAAAGGCTCACATAAAGTAAAATTATTTTTTCTTCCAACGGCAGGGAGGGGTACCTATCCCTTGTACAGAACGCTGTTGAATTGCAAAGGTTCTCTGAGTGCAAATCCTGGTTGCATTAGCAAGATCTATCTGAGCCCTTCTGAAAAAACCAGGGCACTTGATTTCCCCAAAACCAGTTCCCCCAAGGGCTCGTGTTTTTCTTCTTTTTGTCCACAGAAAATGAAGCTCCACTTACCCGGTGCAGGGACTATTTCAAAACATTCCCTTTTTTTCTTCAAAGTGCAGAATTTATGGTAACAGATAATTAACAACAAATGACAAACAATCCGAGCAGTAAAGGTCCCAGTTTGGTTGCCAAGATGATGGTATCAAATTCCAAGATAAACAGTGGAGCGTGCCGACAGCCATTAACATCCTGGTGGGGTCGAGATGGGGAGATGCAAAACAGACAAGCCGTCCACACTGGAGGGGCACGATCCGGAGCAAACAACCTCCCACGAGGTTATTATTTCCCTTCTGAATTCTCAGGAGGGTTAGTTGCAAGACCGGGTAGAATAGAACTCATACTACTGTACCAAACAGAATAGCCGAGCTTTACATGTATTTCACATGGGGAAAGCATTAGATTCTTCTTTAAACCGCATTATGTAAGAATTAAGAATTAATTCTTCAGAAGTTAACACCTCCCCGTCTGTTTATTCTTCCCAAAGACTCCCTCCCTCCCCATACTTCTTTTCTCTAAGTTTGTTGAGTCCAAATAGGTTTCCATGCTACCCAGCTGTGCCCAAAACGTGAGGGTTAAGAACAAAGTGGAAACAAGTTAACCTGTAAAGTCAGAATGTGAGCACGACATATGGTAAGTCTCCCAGATACTAACAGATGGCGAACCTTGGGAAATCACAACTTCAGATATTCTTACATTTCTCAAAAGCCAGTTCATAGTTCACTGTTTGTGTCAAATGGATTTTGGAAAAAAAAAATACAATCCTAAAGTTTTGAATTACTTAAAAAAAAAATCATTCCTTCTCACAGACCAAAACGGGTCCCAATCCTTTCCAGTGCTATATTTATGGGTGTGTTGAGTGAGCATGCAAATCCCAGGCATCGAAGGTGCAACTCCCTACTGACTGACCTATCTTGGTGCAAAAGTCGAGCCCAAGGCCAGGGATATGATAATTGCTACAAAAGAGTTACCATCTCACAAATGTATCTGCTACATGCAGTAGAATCTCTGTAAGGTGTTTATAGCAAACTAGTCAACATAAAGAGAAGGTCGATACAAGGAACTTCCACTGAGTGCATGTGGTGTACATCCCGTCAACGTAATGAGGTGGTCAGTGTAGGGAGATGGTCACCTACAGAGGCTCTACTGTGTTCCTCCTCACTCTCTCTTTCTCTTTCTCTCCTCTTTACAAATACCTTCATTTCTCTTCTTCTCTATACAAAGTTAATCACCTCATTATATCCCCAGCCTATGTGCCTTCTTCCGTTTGAGCAGCTATAACAAAATGTCATAAACTAGTTTATAAATAACGGAAATTTATTTCTCACATTTCTAAAGGCCGAGAACTCCAAGATCAAGGCAGGTTCAATGTCTGATGAGGCCCTACCTCCTAGTTCATGGGTAGCCATTTTTTCACTCTATCTCATATAGAAGAAGGGTGTGGGGTTTCTCTGGGGCCTCTTACATAAAGACATTTGAGGGATCTACCTTGAAGGGCTAATCATCTCTCAAAGGCCTGACCTCGATATACCATCACCTTGGGAGTTTGGATTTCAACACACAGATTTTGGAGAGATATGATTAGACCATAGCACTATCCAAGAAGGACCAGTACGTAAAAGCTATATCTCTCTCAAATCTAGGGTATCTTAAACATAAAGTGCCAAGAGCAATGGGTATGATTTTTGTGATTAAAAAAAACTTTCATCAGGCTTCTGTGGTTATTTTTGAAGTCCTGAGGCAAAGCAAAATGAAACAAAATGGAGAAACATTTTCACAAATGCAGGACTTACACAGAGCTGGTAAAATGTCTGTGCTGTAGCAAAAGGCTAACTCTTTCAGGAAATTGGAGAAACATGTGGAGGTTGCTTAGCTGGTGGGAGGCTTAATTTTTTCTTGATTTCAGTTTTAAGTCTTTGTTCAAAACATGGTTTAAACGAAGTGTACGATATGTAAAAGGTCTGAAACTTGGTCTGTAGCCCAAGTACCTAAAACCAAATACCACCAGGAAACCACTTTTCTTAGCCAATCAGTATAAATGCCAAAAAAGCCCATAGCAAGATGGGAAAAGATATTTTTCCAATCCAAGAATTATCAAATCTTTGATCTGAAAGGTTTCAGAGACTGTCTGTACAAAGAAATAAATGGGCTTGAGCAGAGTGTACGGGAAGAGTCACGCCCAGTGAGGAACTTCAATCACGGTCTAACTCTCACTTAGAATTTTAAAGCTTGATACTACTGACCACTAAAACTGTATCTTTTTGCTTTATTAAATGGTGATGTTAGTTTTCCTTCTCTTTCTGTTTTTTTTTTAAATGGTTTCAATAGCTATAGCATTTCATGTAAACTTGCATAAAAATTTAAACCAACTAGAAGGGCTTATAGGTGTATTCTTTGTTATTATTTTTTGCTTTCTCTTACCAACTTGTGATTCGATAAAAGGGCTTATACCTTGATCTATGAGAAGGAGGGAAAAAATGAAAAGCCTGCAGAAATGCATTTTCTCATTTGCATATATCTTACCCTTCTGAAGGGACAGAAATTGAAGCAAATGAAATCTTCAAAGCAAAATAGAACAAAAATATGCAGACCCAAATACTGCAAGAGCCAATAAATCCACCAGAATTTCCTCTTTGCAGAGGTAGTGTTTCCACATAGACAAAGCCTCCAACTGTACTTCTGACTTTTTTTTTTTTTTAAAGGCAGACGAACACGGTGGTCTGCAAAAGTGTGGCCGTTTTGTCCATACTGATATTGAAATAATACCCTAATGCGCCAGGATAACTGCTTAAACATCTAGCTTCCAGTAAGCTATAAAAATCTAAAAGGGAAAAAGGCTTGGGGAGGAGAGAGCTAAGGAAATGCTGAAAAGGAAGGAAAACAAGTGGATGAATAGCTCTTCCAAGATTCAGAAAGCTTTTCTCCTTCTTGGAAACAGTTCAGAACTACCTAGAGTGTGTTGCTTGTTATCCAAGACAAGATGAGCAGCATTAGCTTTGTTTTTACATCTTAAAATCTCATCTTCATAAATTCTAAAATCGCAGAAATAAAACTGAACAAGTGACACACATAAACTGCCTCTTGCATGACTTCCTATTTAGTTTGCCTTGCCATCTGCATAATTTCATCAAAACATCTCCCTGAGAGAAGTTTATGAAAACATCAAACTGTAGTTAGAGCAGGAGACAGATTCAATTGACAAGGAGATGTCCTCCGATGGCTCCAGTTTCAGGCTCTATCTATCCAATGACTGTGGCCACAATGGGTATGTCTATCCACTGACTTTCTCTATGAATCCTTCTTTATTCCTATAAAGGCAGGTAATTTTCAGAACCCCAAATCCAGGTGTAACACAGTAGATAGGATCTGTTTCACTTGTCAAAATTCTTTAACGGAGAGTCAAGTAGCCAAAAAACAAACAAACAAATAAAAAAAAAGACTGCCCAGTTATGCAACACGCAGCTAGGTTTTTAAGAACAAATCCATATGGACAAAAGAAAATCTAATTTTAGATTGCTTTTTAAATGCTTGAATGCCAACAATGAAATCTCCAGAACAGGATAAAAGTCTGTTCTAAAATGAAGTCCAACTGTCACGGACCACAAGACCAGTACCCTCAGGGAGCGTAGAGGAAAAAGAACTTATTTTGCAAAAGAAATGAGAGAAGAAATGAAAAATACACCATGTTTATATATAAAGTGCAAACTAAAAGGGGCGTTCAGCATCTCCAAGATGAATGTGAGATTGAAAACATTAAAAAAAAAAATTATGGCATACTCATGTGTAGGCCAGGGATAAATCTATAATGAGAATGAGAAGGAGCTCGCTGAGACAGTCTACACTTAGAATTTTTTTTTTTTTTCAAATAACAAATGCACCCCAGCTCAGCAGTAAAGGGCAAATTTCTACCTTGTTAGCACAGGGCCATTCCACAGAGCCCCAGACATTCACTCACTCATTGATAGGATTCTTCTCCCCCCACCATTTCCCCGGGATGTCTTACCATTAGTTCTGTCTCTACCGCATGCCTACCACGAACAATGTGGGATTTGTGTTCTTAATTTTAAATAGAAAAATATAAAAAGTAAGAAACAGGAGAGATTCCAGACTGTCAGAATGAGAAGGGATGATGCTGCCAGCCCGGTGAGGGAAGGACCTGAAATTCAGAGGCCCAACTTGCTAATGACCATAGAGCTAATTAGCCACCACAACAGACTAGAATGTAGATTCTCTGAAATATTGTTAAGTTGTCTCCCACAACAAGTTATTTAGATTACTATATACTCTGTTGGCTTCCAAAGGCAGAATTGAAGGCATAGTCAAGTGATGCATAAGGACACTTTGGTCAATGATGGACCACACATACGAAAGTAGCTCCACAGATGATAACAGACTTGAGAAATTCCTATAGCCTAGTTGTAGAGTAGCTATTGTAACGTCATCTTAGCACAATGCATTATTCACAAGTTTGGGGTAATGTTGGTTTAAACAAACCTACTACTCTGTCATCATATAAAATTATAACACATATAGTTGTGTACGGCACATAATACTTGATAATGATAAATGACTATGCTACTGTTCTATGTATTTCCTATACTTTTTATAGTTATTTTAGAGTGTACTCCTTCTGCTTGGTTAACTGTAAAACAGCCTCAGGCAGGTCCCTCAGGAGGTATTGGCTGAGAAGTCATTGTTGTCATAGGAACTGACAGATCGAGTATTAATACTTCTGAAGACCTTCCAGTGGGACAAGATGTGGAAAAAGACACTGCTATTGATCCCACATAGGCCTGGGCAAGCCCATACGTGTATCTGTAGCCTAAGTGTACAGGGTTATAAAGTCTACAGTAGTACAATAGTAATGTCCTGGGCCTTCATATTCACTCCCTACTGGCTCACTGACTCACTGGAAGCAACTTCCTATAAGCTCCATTTATGGTAAGTACTCTATGCATTTTTTATCTTTCATAAAACATTTTTACTGTACCTTTTCTATGGTTAGACACCCAAACACTTAGCATTACATTACAAACTGCTGTACAGGTTTGTAGCCTAGGAGCACAGGCTATCCCATATAGCCTAGGTGTGTACTGGGCTATACCATTTAGGTTTCTGTTAACACACTCCACACTTCTCACACAAAGACAAAATCGCCTAATGATGAGTTTCTCAGAATTTATCCCCAGTGTCAAGAAGGGCATGATGGCATTTCCTTAAAAACTTCCCTTCAGTTGCAAGACTATGAAGTAGATACCATGGTTCTCATCTTCCCACCCATGAGCAAGTTGAATTATTTGGAAGTAATGAACAGCCTTTGCCCTATTCCTTGACTGTAACATAAAATAGAAGACAGTGTCACCCAAGGAAGTGAGGTCAAAAGGAAAAAAGAGTTACATCAGTGCAAGCCATTTCAGCAAATCTTACAGACAAGGCAGAAGGACTTGAAGACAAATTACGTTTTTATCATTCTTTAAAAGGATGTTTTACCATAAAAGTGTCCCACAGTCATTATAAAAATAGTTCAAATTATACAAAAGTATAAGAAATAAAGAGTGAAAGGTTCTCAGCCTCCATTCCCTTCCCCACATTCATTCCCAAATTTATTCCCTAAACGATCACCAGTAAAGTTGAAAGTCCTTTCACACACTTTTGTATAGTTAATTAATTAAAGAGCACCTTTCTACAACACTCTTCTGTAACTATGTTTTCAGATCTAAGGTTACTTTATAAGATCCTTATAGTACAAACATTTACTTCCTACTACATTCATGAAATGAATAAGCCTGAAACCTCAGCTCACACAAGCAACGTCCTATAAGAAATTGGTACGCAGTGATCTCCCAGATCATTTTTGATTAGTAATGCCCAAGCAACACTGACAGATGCCATACAATGCAACACTGTAATAATAAAACAAGCGGTACTTGTCAGATTTTATACAGGTGAGTAGTTTAGAAATGAAGATGTAAATGTATCTCATGCTCACCAGCTAGTAGGCAAAACCATAAATATTATCTCAGCATCTATTTATCAAGTGCTATCTTGCAGGTCCTATAAGTCACATACATTAGCTCATTTAATTCTCACAACCATCTGAAGGGTATTCAACCTGTTTTACACATGAGAAAACTGAGGTTCAGTCATTTTTCCATCTTCACCCAGCCAAGCCGGCAACTGGCAGGATGAGCACTTGCATACAGATCTCTGATTTCAAACCATCATCTTCTCAGCTACCACACATATGCTGTACCGTCCTTATACTCCAGCCCAAACTGGGCCCTTTCCACTCAATCCTGATTACTTACAGTTAACTCTCAGGGCTTGTCTTTTAACCACAGAGGTGGGGAGTCTAAGAAACTGATGGGGGTACAGGGGTTTAGGTCCAGCCCAAGTGGAGGAAGCCCACTATGACTCCACAGAGAAAATCAGGAAGCACAGGGCTGGGGGGCTCCTTCCCCTTGGGATTGCCACTCCCATGGAATAACAAGAGGTAAATGACATCTTCCTAGACATTTTAGGATCTGGACAGGCACTAAATCAGGGCACCTGCCAACCTCACAATCAAAAGTCCCACCTAGAAAAGTTTTCATGGCTCTTTGCTGTTAATGGCTCTTTGAGGAAGACCGGACACAACTTTCCAATGATGTTCTTATTTACTCATTTATTTTCCAAATGAACTGAGACAGTTTAGAATTAACAAGAAAAACAGAATCCATAAAACAATCATTAATGATAACAGCTAACATTTACTGAGTATAGATTAAGTATAGACTGCCCAGTAAGCACTCCCCTAAAAGCTGCACATGCGATACTGTTTCATCCTTTTATCTTTCACAACCTTGACGATGGGCACTACTTTTATCATTCACAATTTTACAGGTGGAAAAAGAAAACACAGGCAAGTTAAAGACATTTATCCACACAGCTAGTCAGTGATGCAGCCACTGGTAATCGGGTAATCTGACTCCCCTAGTGATGGAGACTATGTTACTCTGCCTCCCTCAAAAGTAGGAAAAGGACAGTGCTCAGTAAGATTCCAGGAGCGTTAACAAGCAAAGATTAGAAAAATGGCTAAAACTGAAACATAATTTGGCATAAGCTTTCTAATAGTCAATTCTTAAAGAAAAAGATGAGGAATTAGCCCCAACAGGGTAAGCAAACACCCTGGGTGGACAGAGAGGTTCCCATAACATGGTATGTTCAATGCTAAAACTGAGATGGTTGGATACTCGAGCTTTATTGGCCCTCAGATCATGAAGAACATATAAAATCTCTATGGTGTTTTCTACATTAGCTCTTTCAGCCCCTCCTTCCATCAATACTCAAAATACTAAATAATTTTCTCAACACTGTCCTTGGGAAAAACGAAAGGGTTGTGGAAAAATGAAGCCCTGTTAATTGCTGGGTTGCAATCACCACATCTGTTAGGATGTTCAAGACTCTGGGTAAGGGGAGACACCCAAATTCTAGGTTAAATTTGCTCTGCCACTCCAGCTGTGCTTTAATTTTCTTTCCTAAAGTCATACAGGATTGCTTTCCTTTAAAAAAAAAAAAAGGGCAAGGTCTCCTTGGCTCAAAGGAGTAGGGTGCCAGCCCCATATGCAGAGGTGGCAGGTTCAAACCCAGCCCTGGCCAAAAACTGTAAAAAAAAAACAAAAAACTTCCCTATGTAACAAGCAGAGATTTAAGCCAGTCCTTCTTAGAGAGCACAGTGCTAGTGTTTGCAGAACTCAAGAGATGAAAACTAAACCAGTATCTCGTGAACACCAGGTCTGAAATTACCAATGAACTTTATGAAGATGGGGACTGGGTCTTATTCATTTGTGTTCCCCCCACGGCAACACCTTATAAGGAAACGTTAGCTTCACTGCGATCTTAGTAAGAGCTGAAACGACTCTTACCAATCATTTCGTGCAAATGTTTACTGACGAATAAACTGAGGCCTAGAGAAGAAAAGTAAGTTGCCCGGGGTTCATCACCACGCTGAGCAAGGATAGTGAAGTAAGTGGGAAGTGAGCAATTCCTAACAAAGCTGAGAAAGCCACGGCCACTGCCACTAGGCTGTTCTCAAGAAAATAAGAGATCATCAAAGGGACAGGGAGGGATTTTAACTCCAGTCCAAGTGATTGTCACAAGTCTCCAGAGACCTCAGGGGTACGTAAAAAAGGAAAGAAACTGTTCTAAAAATCCCACCCGAAATAAATGAGCAACTATGACAGTGGAAAAGACAAAAAGTCCTTAGGGAGAGAATCAAACCTCCGCCATGGCACGTTGAAAATTTCAGAAAAGCCGTAGAACTATTTTATAGATATTGTCTAACCAATTTAACTGTCTATTTATACTGAGGACAATTTTTTTTTAACATAACAGAAATATAACCTGATTGCATTCAATCCAGGTACTTGAACTCTTACTATGGGCTAGTCACTGTGCTAGATCATCTGATCTGCAAAACAATAGTATGGGCCTAGAAAGAAAAAGTAAAGCCAAGGGAGAGCGAGCCAGAGGCCAGACAACATGTACCTCCAGGCCAATATTCAAAAGGTCAGGACCTGACAGAAATATTCCAGTGAAAATCTACAAGCATCAATCACAATTTCTCAGCTCAATGCATCATCAAATCAATGGACCGGCTCGGCGCCTATGGCTCAAGCGGCTAAGGCGCCAGCCACATACACCTAAGGTGGCGAGTTCGAATCCCCAGCCTGGGCCCACCAAAACAACAATGATGGCTGCAACCAAAAAAAAATGGCTGGGCGTTGTGGCGGGTGCCTGTGGTCCCAGCTACTTGGGAGGCTGAGGCAGGAGACTCGCTTGAGCCCAGGATTTGGAGGTTGCTGTGAGCTGTGATGCCATAGCACTCTACCCAGGGGGACAGGTTGAGGCTCCATCTCAAAAAAAAAAAAAAAAAATCAATGGACCAATCAATCAATCAGTATTTCTGAACATCTGTCACCTGCTGAGAAGCACAATCCCTGCTTTAAGAAGTGAACGATGTAGATGAAAGGCTAAGATATAGCTGCACAGATAGAGAGATGGAAGAAAATAATACGGGAGGTGGCATAAAGTCAATGCCATAGGCGTGTGTGGTGGTGGGTATGCACAATCATTTAGGTTTAAGAAGGGAAAAGATACCTCGTGTAAGTGAGGGAACTAAACTGGCTTTGAGGCATTTGTAGAGCAAAGCAGAAAGGTCTCACAGCTATGAGAAAGGGAAGGCAACGCCACTCCTGTTAAAGGGCCCAACACATGCTCAGGAGACAGTGAGCCGACTTGTGTGGCTGGGGCAGAGGGTGCAGGGAGGAATCCCTCACCGGGGATAAAAGCAAAAAGGCTCAGAGGAAACCTGTGGAAGAATCCTCTAGTCCCAGAGGATAGAGGAAAAGGGCTGCACAGCTGTGTAAGTTGCCATTGCAAACCCCATTTTTCAAGCCATTTTTTTCAAAAGAAGTATAATGTGATCCTTTAAATTGGTTACGGCTAGATGTAAGCAGATCGATTCTAAAGTTACACGATTTTTAAAATATCTCTGTGCATTCACAGTTTGCCAGTAGACTCGCATGGCCAAGAACAAGTGAGCAGATGTCTGCAGACCTGAGGACTAAGCTCAAGTTCCCCAGCAGTCATGTTCCAAGGAATCTGGAAAAAACATACTTTCTTTTTGCCTGATTGGAAACAGGATCCACAAAGTGCCTTGTGATTCTTTCACACAAACGCCACACCAGCAAAACAGACCTACAGGTATCTTAAATCAGAGCTTAAACAAATTCTGTACCATTTGATGAAAACAAACAGAAACAGAAGAATAGAAATATATTTCAAATGAATGAGGATTTATTGGTCGCAAAAGCCATTTCCATACCCCAAAAAATCTTATTCCCTTTAAAAACTTTTTCTTAAAATCATGTTAGCAGTCCCTCATAATTGTGAACATATTCTGATGTAAAGAAAGTATAAAGTTCTTAGAATACTATCAAACTAACCATTTACAAGGATTTTTTTTTCCTTTTCTTGTTCAAGCATGCTGTTTTAGTATGGCCATTTGCAGATATTTCATCATAGGTAATTGAGTAGCTTTCCAGAATATACTCACAAAGCAACTTTCTAGTATATACACTAAAATCCAGGCAGCCCAGGGAAAGACCTTTTTGCTTGGTTAATGTTTCTAACTTGTGAGTGAGGACTTGTGTTTGGGAGGGGACCTACTAATTTTTTAAAGGCCCACATGAAACAATTAAAAACGACTTTGTGACTTAGACATGCTTCAAGTTCAATTCTTCCAGGAATGCTAAAAGCAGTCAGCAGAACCCTCATCTCCTCTCTATGCTGACTATACAACAGTGTACAAAGACATTTAGTCCTACTACGAAAGACTCATGGTAGACACTAGAAGAGTCTCACAGAGAATGAGCATCAGGCCTTGAAGGAACAAGGGACATGATGACCTTTCACACCCTTCTGTTAAAAGCCCAGCACATCCTGTACCAGAAGACCAGAAAAAAAGTTGGTGTGCAACCAGGTGCCCTCTGTGAAATCCTCGCCTCTGGGTTTCTCCCACACTCTGTCCCTTAAATGGTTTAAACCTCCACATGACTTAAATGTATTAGGGAGTGAGAGAAAAGTATAATTCCTAGAACCAACTGTTCCACTGTCCCTTAATCCTTTGTTCCCCATATTGTTTGAGTCCTGCAGCATGCAACACACGTTCCACCACCAACAGGCAAGACAATGGATTGAGCAGTAGCTGGACAATTAGTCCCATTTAGGCCTATTTCCCAGCTGAATATGGGGTGAGGTGTGGGGAAAAACTAGAGAAATTTTAAAGAACTATTTCAGCATGGAAGCAAGCCATACAAGGTAAAGCAAACTGACCTAAAGGTCAGGGGGCTTGGCCAAAATTCACTGTGTGATATTAGGCAAATGCCTTAACCTCTCTGTTCTTTTCTATTTTCATCTATAAAATATGGACGACCACTACCCTACAGAGCTTCTGAAGATCTAATGTCAAATTAATAGTTGAAAGTGCTCTGAAAATCTGAAATGTTACACGGACACTGGGGATTCCTCCCAAGCTGTACTAGAAACCACAGATAACCATCTGTTTTGCAAACCGTTTACCTTTTATCCTCCCTAGCAGGAGACATTAGTGAACGCTCTTCTTTGTCACTTTATTTCTATTTCCTTGATTGCTAATTTCTTCTACGTTCATGAGCGATACTTACATATGTACATGCGGTGGCTGGAATCTGCTCTGGTTGATGTTGTAGTGTGTGAACGCCTGGGTGGGGTTTGAGCTGTACTCATCCACCGTTATGGTAACTTTGCCTTGAGAAGGAATCCCATGTGCCATCCTTCCTCCCTATAGACATGAGCAATTCACAACTGTTCAGAGCAGAAGGTGGAAGCAGGCATGGTGCATTTCAGCCAATCTCTGAATCCAAGGGTCTAGTCATCAATACTGCTGTGTGTTTCTGAAAGAAAGAGAAAAAAACATATGTGTGTGTGTGTATAAAATGAGAACAAAGAAAGCATGTTCTAAGAGACATTAAGTTTGACATCTTGACGTGGAATTAGCTCAGGGACCATCCGAAGACGTGTTGTTGTCTCGTGATACTTCGTGCACTTCAGAGCGGACATTACACTCTACCTGTCATTGCTGGGTGCTAGCAAATCATCTCAATGGAGTTCAAACTAAGATTTCCTCTTTAATTATAATTATAACACTTAATGAGAATTACGAAAGGGGTATATCCACAGTTGCCATGGTGTCTAGCTATAAATGGTCTGTGCTCGAAGTTTGCGCTTCCTGCTAATTGGAATGTTTACTCTTCACAAAGTTGGTGTCATATAATCATTTGAAAGCTCAATGCTTAAAACAGCCAGATAATACAGTGACAAAAACAAATTTTAAATGCTGAGCTTGTAACGCATACCTGCGCATCACACACAGTAAACACACATGACAAGTAATTTCTTTTCCTTCACAGCCCCCCCAGATAACATAGGTACTCCATGCCTGGTAGACGTATGCATTTCTCTGTGACCAAGAACTTAGGGTAAGGCAAATCCTTCTTGCTAAATGTAGTGTCATTTCTTTAAACGTTCTGGTCACCGAGGGGGGAACCCAAACCCATCGAGTGCCTGGCCCACTTTGAATGCATTTTTTGCCTCCCTTCTTCAACCCCTGACAGAGTCATTTCAGCCACCTTATCCTCAGGGCTGCATAATTCTCAGTAGTGGGTTTCATTCTTTAAAAAATTTCCAGTAGTTCTGATTCTTCATATAAATGTCAATATATTATGCAATATTTGCCGCCCTGGGTTGAGAAGTGAAGATGTCTACCTTTATGGCAGGTGTGTAAAGAACGAGGCGAGCAAATCCTTTGCATGGAAGCTGTTACAAGGGATCAGTGTGGTGGAGACACATGCTCCTCGGACAACCCCGCGGCAACCCACACTCTTACTTGAAGAGCTCCGCATCAGAATAGGTTTGCCCTGTGCATCATTAAGCTCTGAGCATCTCAAATGCTATCTCAAATATAAATATTTAGAATATTAATATTAGATCTAAATTTGGCATGAAATACCTTAAATATCCAGCAAAAGGCAGATGGGCCGCCATAGGCCATTTATTTTATTATTTTATAACCCGGGGCTTTGTGTAGCCCTCCATATGCTAGCTGGGCTAAGAAATTCCAGAGTGTTCTATCCCAATCCTTGCCTCCCTCATATTAGCAAAGCAAGCTAAGTAACAGCCACTTTGCCTGGGTCCCTGCACTGCCAAGAGATGAAGCCCTGGTGCTCTGGCATTTTAAACCAAGTGTCACTTTGGCTTCCTTCTCTTCCTCCTGACTTCATGGGAGGTAAGAGTCCTTTAAGCACCAGTTGATAGACAACCAGGCCAGTAGGATTAACTAAATTAAAATCCCTCCCGGCTCCTCTGATGTACCCTATCTATAAGAACTGCTTGCAAATCATAACGTAGCAGTTTTCATACCAAGTTTGCAGCTGTTTCCTTAATTTCCCCCACAATTATATTTTACTGTTATTTTGCATAACAGTAAAACACAACACCTGCTTCAAATTGCAGTCCTGTTCTAAGTACTGTAATTCTCTTTTGAGACACAAAGTACCGAGACACTACTGAAGCGCAAAACTGCATAATTGCGTGGCACTGAAAAGTAAATACAAATGAAAACATCTTCCTGTTATAGAAATGACTGTCATTAAAAAGAATGTTAGCCATCAAAGCACAGAGGGGAAAAAAATACACATTTTCAGACTGCGAGAACTTAGTGTTTGCATAAATTAGAGAGTGGTGTAAAAATTACTTGGCAATTCTTATGTCTCTTCTTCCATCAATGTCTATTGTGTGAAATGCAGAACATTAAGCAGCAGAGGAAAACAAATTCGTGTCTAGACCACTATGACCTCTGAGTAGCAATCTCTGTACCTGGTGCCAGAAAGACTTCCAATGTTTCCACAGTAAACTCACTGACGAAACTAAGCCAAATGTGGCCTAGAAATAAAACGGACATATGAAACATTCAAAAATCTATGCACTGACTTACAGTAGCGTGCATGAGGCCCTCCTATGTTCTCGCATTTGAAGCTGAGGAGAGACAGAACTCAGGACGAGATTAATTCCAACTCCTCAAAGATGATCCCAAAGTCATCCTTTCGATCACTGAACATCTATGCCTCTCGGTACCTTTGCCCCAGCAAGACGAATAGGCCATCTTTTCAGCAGCAAGCACAGGCCCCTATAACTCGGAAGGGCTAAATGGGTGTCTGGCCACTCATCTGAATTCAGCTTCACCATGTTCCCTTTCAAATGTTTTATCGAAACAGTGCACCTGCAGTGACTATCTTCTTTTAATCTAGAGTCCTTTGAAGAAAATGTCAGACTGAGGCAAAGAGCTTCAAAACTTTCCCAGCATCTTCAGCGACAAGTCAAGAAAAGGCTTATGTTTTAAAATGCTACTCAACCCCTCCCCACACACACATCTCAAAATGAACATACCCTAAGAATATGAAGCAGAAACACGTGGGAAAGACCGGTGGTCCTGGCAGACGCTCAGAGACGGGGGACAATGGGCAAAATCACCTCCTTTAACTTGAGAAATCAGAAGAAAGCTTGAAACAAGACAGACACTTGTCTGAAACTATCAAGAAGCCGTCCGACCTGGCTTTGCAGATTTCGACACTAAAACCTTCCAAATGGGCAGATTTTTGTGCACCTCGCCCTCCTTACACTTACATTAACTTTTTACACATGATATTTAAAGATAGCAATATTCTTTCTCATTTTGGTTTTAATGTTCATTTTATACTTCAACAGGCTTGTTCCGCATAACAAAAGAAACCAACACAAAATGCCAAGAAGCCTAAAGAAAAAAAACCTAAAAGGGCCCTAAACTGCCAAACATTCATGCTGGTGCTAGTTTGATTTTGTCTTTTAAAAAAAATCATGTGAGCACATTTTGCATTTCCTAGAAGGCAGTCACTTCTGTCCCTTAAGCTGTACAACTAGCAATGTTCTTTTCCAGGAATCTAGTTGGAAAACCTTTTAAGGTTGGCTGGCACTGAAGGGATTAAAAGCTGAGGAATTAAATAACTGTCTCCACCTCCTAGACTCGAGAAGTCCGATTTACCAAAAGTTTCAAAGCTACAACTCATGACCTCTCCACCGTGCACTGCCCGGCACAGCCTATGAGAAAGGAGCCCGCGATTTCCTCCTTTAAGCAAGGATGCTCATTTTAATCACTGGCCCCAGAAGAGCCTGGCCAGACTTTGGAACTTGCCTGCTCCAAATCCGCCACATCGCGCTCTCTCCGTCCTCAGCCGCACGGATCCAGTGCGTTCTCCACTCACGCCCCTACTCTTTTATGCCCACTTCCAGCTCATCCCTGACTAGGGAGCGATGCCCACACGCCTTCCCAGCGGCTTCTCCGCCAGCTTTTTGTGGGGGATGCTGACATGAAGTTCCACGTGCCTCGGTGCACAGAGCGCCCTCCCTCCCACTGCACTTACACCTGAACTTGTCTCCAGCACTGCGGACACCCGGCTGGCACATTCTTTGGGAGAGGGAGGGCAAGACTTTACTCCCGCGCCTCCGGCGACTCGTGGGGTCTATATAAGGTGGGGTGAGAGGGGGGCGCGGAATTCGCTACTTTGGATTGGTTTGTTTGTTTTAAATCTAGGGTGGGTAGTTGCGGGGGGGCGGTATGCTTCAGCAACTACACACGCACACACACACACACACGCACACGCACACGCACACTCGCCCTGCCCTCCCGGCTCACAGCCGGCTACTCCCAGGCACAGCTCCCCTCTCCTTCCTGGAGCACCAGCTGGCCTTACTCGCTCAGTCCCCCGTTGCCACCTCCGTCGCCTCCGCTGCCACCGCTCCCGCTGGCGCTACCGGCGCTAGCGCTCGCGGCCCCGTGCTCCGCTGGGCGCCTATCTTTTTTCTCTCCTTCTCCCCTAGCCCTGGGTTGATTGATGACCACCGGCGACCAATAGCTCTGACACCACGCCATCCTCGGTCGGGCATCGTAGCCCTACGCCCCCTTCGTCAGCCTTCAGGGCGCGCTGGCATCCCTGAAGCCACCGAGCGGAGCCCGAGCCGGGAGCCGCCGCGCCTCCCTCCTCTGTGCCCGGGCTCTGCCAGGCTCCTTTCCCGAGCGGAAAGGAAGGGAGGGAGCCAGCGAGCGTTGGAAGGGGGTGTGGAGGCCACGGGTTCCCCTCCTCTTTTGAAATCTTTCCTTTCACTTAAAGTTTTGCTTGTTTTTTCCTCCCTGACCTGTTTGTGTTTATTTGTTCGCAACATCTCAAACCAGTTACACATTTTTTCATGAACCGCAATCGCACTTAATTTGGGATGTGTGTGTGTGTGTAGGGGGGGGATAGATGTACTACTATAAATCACCCCCACTGGGGCATCCTTAATTTATTTTCTTGTTGGAATCCAACCTCCTCCCGAACCTCCAGGAAAATGCCCTCTTCACCTCCTAGGCCGCAAAACCCTAGAATTCAAAGGCTTTACAAAGATAACCTTGTTATGTGTAAATAGCAAAGAAAACTCCTGCCTCCGAAGAGAAGAAATTCAGCGGCAACGGTTACTTTTCTCGCTGTTCGTCCCCCGCCGCCCAGCCCCGACCCCTGCTCGGGTCGCCAGGTCGCTCCGCAGGCTGCGATCGTGGAGACCCGAGGCGGCGGCGGAGAGTGAGGTTGGGACGCGGGGACAGAGTGGGAAGAAGCCCGGCGCGAGAGCGGCGCGTGTGCGGGCGGCCCCGGGGCGCAGCCGGAGCACAAAGCTGCGCGGTGCCTTCCCCTCGGTCACTGCACCTGGCCTCGGGCCGCCGCGGGAGCCCGGGGATCCGGCCAACACAATGCACCCGGGCCTAGGCCGGGGCGGCTCGAACACATAACCCCGGGACTTTCTAGTAAACAGCTCTCCGAGCCTCATCCCCACCCCCATCCCCGCCGCCCGGCTTTCGCCGAAGCTTCTCGCCAACACCCCCTCTTCTCCTCCTAAGAAATCCCGGCAGAGAAAGGGGCCGAAAGGTGGGGGACCCCAAGAGGTCGGGGGGCTCATGTCTGAGGGGGAAGGGAGAAGAGAAAAGGGACAAGATAGGGAGTGGGAGGGAAGACAGCTCCTAAAAAAGAATTCGCTTTCACTCCGGGGTTGAAAATGAGCCTTTCCCGGGTCCGGAATAGCCCCGGAGGCGCCCGCTCGTGCGGATGTCAGGGGCAGCAGGGCAGCCGCGGTCCGCAGCCTCGGAGCCCCAAGCACGCGCCTCTGACAAGGCACCTCTCACCCGGGCTCCGCTTTGTGTGTGCATTTTTTTCCCTTCCTCTCGCGCTCGGCACCGGGCTCCCGGCCGCCTCCTCCCTCTCCCCCGCCCTCCACCTCCCTTCCTGGGGCGGATTACCTTTCCCGGGCTGCGCTCCGGGTCCCGGGGATGCCTTCAGCGCCCGGAGAGCAGCCGATCCATCGCCGAGCGGCCAGAGCCGGCTGCAGGAGCGCTGGGGGCGCGCGGGGGCGGCGAGGGGCGCGGGCGGGCCAGAACCTTCGACCCCGGAGGTCCCGCAGCGAGCTGAAACTGGGGGCCGGGGGGCGCGGCGCGAGTGGGAGGCGGGGGGAGAAAGGACCCGAGCAGCCTCGATCTGGGGAGAGAGCGAGCGAGGGGGCGAGGAGAGGAGCGAGGGCGCGGCGAGCCAGAGGGAGAGCGAACGGTGCAGTGACAGGGACTGCCACTGGGGTCAAAGGAGCACAGCTCCAGGAAGCAGGGCGGCCGAGGCGCCGCTCTGTGCGCGCTCCCCGGCGGGACCTCGCGCCCCTGCACCCCCTGCCTGTAGTCCCGGCCCACTCAGACCCCCGCCGGTGTCCCCAGGCCCCGGGGTTTCGAGAGGAGGAGGAAGCCGAGGGCGAGGCCAGCAGCCTGCTGGTGCTCCCGGGTCAAGCAGGCGGCAGGAAGCTGAGCTGCAAGTTCATCTTCATGAGTGTGATCAGCAGTAAAAAAAAAAAAAAAAAATGATAGTGGAAGGGGGGCGGGCTACGGTGCCCCAGGAAAATAAGGGAGCTTCCCCCCAATGGGCGTCTTCTGCAAAGAGAACACCCAGGCCCCCCACCCATCGACCTGCCAGGCGCTGTCAGGAGTCCTGGCACCGTTCCAGGGCGCAGGGCTCCGGGCGAGGCCAAGGGGAGCAACTGGGACACTTTGCTCAGACCAAGGAAGGCAACCCTAGGTTCCCTCCCAACTGAAGCTTTCCTGGGGGAGAACTGCGCTCTCTTTTCCCAAGCCTTTCACTGTGAGATTCATATTCTCTCTCTCTCTCTCTCTCATTTCTTTCTCTCTTCAATGTTGTTGTGAAAGAAACGGCCAACCCAACTGATCATTTTTTCACTGAATTAAGTCACGTTCAGGATAGGAAGGGGAGAGGAGTCAAAGACTAATTGTTTTCATTTTTGTCTTTTGGATGCAAATTTCCCCAAAAGATGAGCACTTCAAAATATTTTTAAAATCAAAGTTAGTCCCGTTTGATACTTTGGAAACTTGAAGAAGAGCTTTTAAGAATAGCATGCAAACAACATAAGGAAAAGAAATGCTAGAAGACAGAAAACCAGGGGAAACTTGGTTGGCGAGGTTGTGTGTGAAAGCAGTGGCCCTGTGATGTTATGCCATTGTCAGAAGTGAGAGATTGGCACGGCCACAAGATCTGATTCCTTTCTCAGAGTCAGACTCAAAATCTATGCATTCTCCGGAGGGAAATCCAATGTTAGGTATTTGAGAGAGAGGTGTGCTAAGTACACTCTGTGACAACTGACTAGACATCCTGGCTGAAATTATATCCTCTAAAAATAAAAAGGAGTCATTTCAACCTGGTCTGTAGCCTCTGTGCTGCAACTAATTGGTTTCCAGGGCCTGGGGAGGAAAGGAGAGAGGCTGGTAGGAGCCCCTATAAAAAAAGATCAAACGAAATTCACTTGAAAATATTTCCCTTTTACAATAGGCTTTTCCTGACACTTGAATTTTAAGTAACCCACCTCTTGTGCCTAGGCTTAAATGAAAGGGGAAATGGTCTTACTAATGTATTTATTTTATTGTACAGAATACCCCAGAGTGTCAGTACTTGTCAAATGTGCAGGGTCTGAAAGGACAGTGCCTTTTCTTGCCCAGCACTAATCACGGTAAGTGACATTGACGTTAAAGGATGCCAAAGATGGGGTGAAGGGGCACCTTTATATTTTGTTTTCTTTTGTTTTTCTGCCCAGCCATGAACACTGACTAGAATTGTCTTTTTGAAGAATTGCTTGATTTTCTTTTTCTGACTCTGTGAGTTAGTAATATGTTCATCCTATTTTAATGGTTTGAATTCTTAGACTGATCTGGGCTGATTTAACCAGTTCAAACATAAAAATATTTGCCAACCAAATAATTTCTGTGGCTTTATTTTTTTATTTTTATTTTTTTTTTAGAAAAACTAACTAGTAGTCAATCAAAGCAGCCAAACTAGTTTGAACATGATTCTGAATCTAAGTATGTGCCCACAGACAGTAAATAATGCGTTCTACTTTAGTGGCACATTTAACAGGATACTTAATGCTATAAAAAAAAATTAAGTGGGTGATTCTCTATAAAGCTGATGAAAATCTGTATGCCATTTTTTACAGAGTGGGGGGAAATTGAGGTAAAAAAAGGCATAAGATTGTAATTTGTAGTGCAGGAAGAAGTTAACCCCTACTGTGTCTCTGCAGATAGATCAATTATCCAGTAGTGACCAAACTTTCTATGGATTACAAATTTTTATTTCCATTAGGCTACTAAAGAAGCTGGAGATAGGTAAGTACATTGAAATAATAAATAAGGAATAAAAGGAACTCACCTTTCAAATAATTCTCATTACATGGATTTGAACATACTGCATTTTGTTACATTCTATTTTCCACAAATACCATGGAAGAGCTTATTTTAAAATAATTAGGTGTGAACCAGGCCTGTACTATCTACCACACCTCTCATATAAGCTTTGAGATGTCACCTCATTATATACAATTTTAAATCCTACAAGCTAGGGCTTTTATTCCCCCAGATAAGTTGGTCTCTAAATCCATTTTTATTGTTGTTAAATTCAGCTTTTAAGGTTTATCATGGAAAACAAAAGAACCCCGAAAATCGCACGCCAAGTTTGTGATTGGTTTTAAAGAAATATTACAATTTTTTTTCCCTTTAATGGAATATCAAGCTGTACCCTCTTGCCAATGATTTCATCGATGGACCTGGTAAATATACTTCCTGGTGGCTGACTGCAATACCTTTTAAAATATATTTTCAGAATGCACGGAGGGAAGGAAGTGAGAGCGAGGAGTGTGGGAGAACTTTGGGTGGAGGCTTGGAGAGAGAATGCTGCTTCCTTTAAAAGCTCAATACTTTCTGTGGCATTGGCTTTCATCTTCCCTACACGACCAGAGTTTCTAATACTTCAGAGACCTGTGTCTCACTTAAAACTTGGTTCAAGCCTGTGGCTCTTCTTCAGGAAAAAACATCCATTAAAATGATTGCATTTTGTTCAATAATTTCATTGAAGTTATCCATACCAATCTAACTGTAGGAACACACAGGAACTGTTTTGCCTCATTTTCCTTTAAGCTGTCTGCCTTTTTATCCTTTTCCGGCAAAAATGTATATTATCAGAAATCAGAGCCTCTTAAGAAAATGACTACTCAGATGCAGATAGAAAAAGAAACAATCGAGCCAACACATTACTTTTTGACTCTGAATTCTCGTAGTTCTTATATATTTTTTGACTTGTTTCAAATGGTTTTCTTATGACCCCTCCCTCCACGTTGTCTGTCATCTGCCTGTTGGAACTATTTGTTAAATGGCTGTAGGGATCAATAAATGAGAAGGGGAAGAAAGGAACACGTCCGTGAATGAGACAAACACACAATGAAGGAAAATCCACACCAGATCTGCCAGAAAGGAAGTGATGTCATGAGCCAGCCTTTCAGGATAAGAGCTAAGGACATCCCATGGAGTTAAAAATAGCAACTTCTGAAGGGTTTGATAATGTCTTTAGAGACCTGAGATAATCCATATATTGTTTTTTCAGAAATTAATTTTCTCATCAAGAGACTAAAGATTGTGATGTGTCCTTGTGTCCATTTAAAAGCAGTCTTCTTTTGAAATACAGTATGATGCCAAAAAATAAAATAAAGTACAAAGAATCCTGGGTAAAATTAAACTTTGCAGAGTTGGTATATGGAGGTATACTCTCAAAAATCATCTTCCATGATTAATCTGCTTCTCTGATGGGTCCTTTCTGATGTCCCCAAAATATGTGCATAAATAATGGGTTTCTAAACAAACTTCAGTCCTCTGTTTTGAAAATGCCCTTTTAGTTAACCAACCAACACACCTATAGCTAAGAAAGATTCAGGAAGCATGAGAACTGATGAAACTTTATTTGATAAAATACATTTTATAGTCATTACCTTAGGCTACATTTAATCCAGCTTTGCCTGAAACTTAAACAGGAAGCATGCAAGGAGTGGAATTCTTAAAATGGAGCAAAATTCTCACTAATACTAACTGATGTCTAGCATATGTCAATAATTTAGGGGAGTAGTATTTTTGCAATAATTAATGTTAAAAGTCTACGATACTAAGCAAGATATGGTGTATTTTTAGTCTTAATGTCCATCCTTACAGACATAGGTGATCTCTGTTATCAATTAATACTTGTTGACTCTTTCCACATGTTGTGGTCCCAGTTTTAGAAAAGTGGTAGAATTTGTGCTACTTGGGATGAGCTTGTCAAGGTGAAAGAGAGCTTTCTCATTGTGTAAAGGCCAAAATTATCTCTCTTAAAAGACAGTGTGGAAATCCCATAATGACCTGGTTAAAAAAAAAAAAAAAAGAAAGAAAAGAAAAGGTATGTGAAGGTTTTCACATTTGGCAATTCAGTTTGTAAATCTAACATGAGATATATCAATATTTTGAGAAAGCAATATGTAATGTAATTTGTCTTCTCAGCAAACATAAATGAATGGATACAATTTTTTTTAAAACTAAGTTTGAGAGACCAGCAGAATATAAAAGCTGTTTCTCACTCTATTATTAATGTAATGGTTTGATTACAGTATTCAACAAATATTTCTTAAGCTCTGCACTGTGCAGGGCACTGGTCTTAAACCGTGCTGATGGGCTAAGAATGCAAAGAGCAGAGAGTTCTTCCCTACATTGGAAGGATCATATGGAATCTCATGGGAATGGGGAGATACTGACTGACATCATCACACAAATGAATCCAAAGTATGGCTTCACAAAGGAGAGACACCTGATGTAAACAAAACAATCTAGGGAGACCTCTTCTCCTCTGGGTTGTGTGAAGACTCCCCTAGCTCAAGAAAGGAATATAAAGATGTCCTAGAAAAAAAGAGAAGCCGGTGGTGCCAGACCCTGGGAGCAAAGATTTGCATGGTGTAAGAGGTCTGGAACTGATCTGGATCTGTGGGTAGAGGCCAGAACTGCAGGGCCATGCTAAGATATCTGAAGGTCATAGTCAAGGCCCTGTTCAAGATGTTTAACTATATCCTGAGGGCAAGTGATAGCTGTCTAAGGATCTTAAGTGGAAAGGGAAATAGGATTAGATGAGAGTTTTGAAAAGGTCACTCTTACCCCATTGTGAAGAGTGGATTTTAGGGAACTAGACTGACCAGGGGGCAGTCATTCGGGAGGTATCTCACCTACTGGGTTGCAACTGATAGTAGCTTAAGTAGCACAGTCCCAGAGGAGAAAATGAGACACGGAGAGACATGAGTGGATTCAAGAGCTCTGAATACATTTTACATAGTAAAAACAAAGATTACCAGAATCTTGAAGTGTACTAACTGATAACACCGTGGCACTCGGTGAGGCTGGCAGCCATATTTACCTAAGGACGTCCTAAGCACCTCATTCCACTCCCTCTCCAGCCTTCCTATGTCTCCAGCCATTTCCATTCTGTGTGCAGCTTTTAGAATCCCATCTTTTCATGAAGAACCGCTACATGCACTACATACAACACTGGTGTAAAATGTCACTAATCTAACTTTGTTCAGCCTCACAGATCCTAAAACTTTATCCTCTGTTCAGTGCCTCACGTTGACTTTTGGCCCACATAACAGCCTTGTTCTTAACTTCATATGAAATATAAGTGCAAGAGACAAATGTGCTTTTTCTTTGAAGGTTTTAAGGTGCTACATAAATTTCATGTCCGTCCCCATCAGAACTGATTCACTTCTATTTACTGTTCCATGCACTGTTCTAAGGAATTCCTAAGAATTTTTTTTTCTTTAATGAAGATTTTTTTGAAGAGGCAGATATGCTCTCAAGGGAATATGTTTACGCTGACTACGAATAAGAATATTATTCCTTCAAAGCAGGGTTTGTTCCATGTAGACCCATCAGCTTTGACAAATCCATTGATGAATTCCAGCTTTGCTGTGTCCCTTACTGGTGCACAGTGTGTCACCAGCTTCCTGCTGAGCAACTCAGACTGCCAAGAAAAGGTGCAGTAGAAATACAGAAAGAGCTTTTAGGACTAATGCGACGAGAACTGTATTTTTCTAACTTTACTGCTTTCGGGCATTGCTACATTTTGAAAGTTCTATCACTTTCTTCTTCGTCACTCATGATTCCCCATGGTGACCATCTGTAAACAAAGGATAATCTACACACAAGAGAGCAGGTCAGGAGTCAAGATCCGGGCACACAGATGCATCAAATAAAGGGAAGGTTTACTGCGGAGTATTTTTTTTTCTTCCTAAATCACAGTATTACATCAAAATCCCAATTTCACACTTTAGTACAGAAGGAACTTTTAAAATATGTTTTTTCCTTTTCAAAAGTATTCTATCGATTGTTTTGTGAAAAACTGGAAAATACAGGCGAGCCTCAATAATTAAAAATCCACCTTAATTCTATCACTCAGAAATACCGGCTGTCACCATTTTCTTACGTAGTTTTGCAGGAAATGGAATAAAATCGGGAGTCCCAAGAACAGAACAAGGTTTCAATTCGAGTCTGCCTCTTGCCACCTGTGTCACCTTGGACAGGTTACTTAAGCCCTCTGTGCCTTGGTTTCCTCATTTACAAAAAGGAGATATTAATACTGACTACTTCATAGAGTTGTTACGAGAATTGAATGAACTAATACTTTTTAAAGCACTTAGAACAACGGTTGCAATTATTATGCAGCTCTATAATCCACTTTTAAATCTTTTTAGTACAAAATTAATGCGCAGTTATAAATGAATTAAATACAGAAGTATATTACAGGGTAAATTCTCCTCTTTCTCCCTTAAAACCCATCACCTATGTAGTCTGTTCTTTCAAATGACCAAAACACTGTAAACAGCTTTCCACAACATTAAACATCTTTCTCTAACTACACCATATAACTCCCATTAGAAGAAGGGCTATGCATAAGTTCAAAATATCCACCAGACCATAGTCCATTTCCGGATACTGCACACAGATGACAAATAGGGATTACTTTAAGACAAGACCCCCTTAAGGATTCAGTAGCTTTAAAACATATTGAGAAAACCCTTTTAGTATTTATATTCTATGGGATTGAGTAAATGAATGTTTGAAAAAAAACAAAAGATTTGCATTCAGCTTACTGTCACTTTAGCCCTGGTTATATTAGGTACACCCCCTCTTTTATTTTTGAGGCATGAGCAATAGTCTAAAAAGCAAATTAAGAATTGAATGTTTGCTAGCTTCAGCCGGTTATTTATGCTGTTCCAATTCATAAGCAGAACAAATAAGCTGAAAGTCCATCGAAAAATGGTGACTACTATTTAAACTTTTACCACCAATTGTTGCCATAACACTAGGGCATGCTTTCCAGTTATCTAGAGTATAAAATGAGCCCTAATCTGTGGCATTCATCTGACAACAGGAGGTCGAGATGTGATGGCGATAACATGGGAACCTTGCAGAATTCAGGGGGGGTGGATTTTAGATGCTTTTGAACTTGGCAGTTCCTTGGCAAATTGTATGGCCACTTTCATTCCACCAGCTGGAATACGAAGCATATGGAAGGGTACATGGCCAGTGTTCAGCTTATCATAGATTTGCGCATGACAATTAAACAGTTTGCGGTAATCCTCAACTTTCACTATCGACACAGGCTAATCTAGTTAGATACATATGTTGTGTTTGGGTGTGAAGGGGTTGGCCTGTGGGTTCTGAACTTTCTGTTTCAGAAAAGGCTGTACTAGGAGAAAAACGTGCTCTCCAGCAGCTATTATCTGATATTCGAATTCCCCGTTGGCAGACTGGTCCTTGCATGTCTTTGAGGCATATGGAAATGGATGATGAAAGTGTCTAGTGTAACTAGAAATATAATTTGATGAAAACTGAAGCAGTGAACTGTGCGAAACCGTTCAACCAGTGTCATCAAACAGGGCTTCAAAAATAATGAAACAGACATACTAGGCCTTGCTGAGTAATTTTGGGTAAAAATGACAAAAGCACATGGTACGCGCAAAAAGTTTCAATATATGAGGTAATGCTCTGTTTAATTACTATTATTACAAAGACCACTCCAAAATTCTACACCCAGACTCTTTCCCATTTATCTCTAAGGAGACAATGACATCACGTCTCCTGTAAATTATTCAGACTCAGGGGATGGGATTGGCTCACTCAATAAGGAATGCCATGTTTGGGGTTGGCACAGCACTCAAAGCTTCTCTCCACATTATCCCCAACCTGAAAAGCACATTTGATGGTGGCCAAATGATTAAAAAATTTTTCCCTCTGCACTTTAAACACTCAGAAAAACATGAGGGACAAAAATAGAACTGCGCCATAAGGTATAATCATAAAACGTCATCGAAGGAGAAAACTTAAGACGGGAAAAAAACACGCTCCAGTCATCTGAAGGCGAGCAGTTCGCGAAGTCATTAAAAGTCATTCCATACGGGCTGAGTTTGAGAAAAAGTCAGAGGTTGCTTTGTTCTTGACTCCGAGTGAAATCAAAACCGACCCAGACAGTATACAAAGGCAACCATGCTCTGCCTTTTTCTTGCTCGGTATATGCTGCTAAACGCACGTAAATGACTTATGGTCAGAAATGTCTGTGGTTCTGTTCATATTAATCCATGTCTCAGGCTGGCATAATGCCCAAGCGCAATCAAAGAGGGGGACAGAAGCCTTCTCTTTCAAACAGGCTAGAAAATTTGTACCAAAAAGATCACAGGACGACAGAGACAGCTGGAAAAATTGGAGCCGGGGCTCTGATTTTTGTGCCAGTGTTACACCTAATGCAAAGGGAATGTGGCTGATAGATGGAGAGTTATGTATGTTGCTTAGGCCAGCAGCGCTGCACTTACACGGAGGTGAAACTGTAACATTTTTGGAGAGTAATATCATAGTAAGCGTAACATTAGGAAAAACATGGCTGTGGTAAAGAGTACAGCGGTACACAGCAACAAGTTGCTAATAAAATAAGATCCACACATACAAAACATAAAGGTGAAAAGATCACTCCCCGATTAGTCATTATACAAATGTTTCACTAATGCCCCTTAATCACCATTTCTTTGGGAAAGTATCCTTGCGAGTGTTTTTATACACATGGAATTTTCTGCAAGACAACTTCAAACGCTTAGGTCACAAGGGTGTTTTCAAATCAAAGAATTTGGGATATTCGTAATTCGGAAAAGAACAGGTATGATTTTTCTTGGGTATCAGTAGTGGTTTTGTACATAGCAAGTAATAAAAACCAAGGAATCGGGGGTACATTTCTGTGGCATTTCACCGTTTGAATGGAGTTTTTCCTTCAAAGTGTTATTTCATATAATTTTTTTTCAGAGGAAGTATATCACCCACCTCTGAAATACTGTGAGAAGGGAGATAATTGCAAGTTTTATTGAGATGCTGCGGAGAGTCTCTGGGGTCTATGCTGATTCAGGCTGTGTTTGCAGCCTTCAGCATTCCGTGGCCTTTGATAGGTGGGGAGAAAAGCAAGACCAGAACGGTCCTCGCAACACAGCAGGTGGTCACAAAGAGCAGGAATGGAGACATCTATCACTGAGCAGAGGGGCCAGTGGCAAAGGACAGAGAGTGAAAGAGGTGGAAATGGAGTTAGAGAGAGATTGAAAGTAGATGAAGTACAATATTTGAACACGAAAAGGTAAAAATTAAATCCTGAAAAGTATCGATGGGCTGCAATCTGGGCATAATTTTCCTCTTGTCTTTTATCTCCAGGAGATTCATTAATAAGAGAGTTTGGAAGTATAAGTAGTCAAGCAATCAGTTACGCTTTTTAACAAATCTTCTAGAATCTTCTGGGATCTTAGAGAAATTGATTAATCAGTTCAGAAGGAGAAATGGAATACTCCTAGAAACAATAAACTTACTATTCCACTCCATTATTTATTTTAATATATTCATCTTTAGTAAAGCAATAGCATGCTTCCTGTATCAATGATCTCATTTACTATTTCTCTAACCTGTATTGTTTATATTTTTGGGCTCTTAGGTCAGGTTTTTTTTTTAATTTTTAGAAGGATATTTTGAAGATGGACTGATCGTATTTATTGGAGCATGCATTTTTATTTAAAATATGTGCACATGTGCCCTAAAGTTTTTTTTTAAAGATTAAAGGACTCTAACACACACGCACACACACATAAGTACACACAAGTAAACTCGTGTACTCCTGATATGTAAATTCTTCAGACTAGTCTGCTCAAGATAAAATCATAAGCTAATATGTAGCTAGGTTTCTATTCTGCTATTCTCGCTCCATTTTTTTTTTCTGGTTTTCCAAATAACCAGCAGGCCCTAAGGGCTCTTTGAACTCACTAGAGTGTTTAGTTTAGCAATCACTGGTTCATGTAGCTTATCTTTTCCTGGTATTTCTATGTGATTTAATAGTTGCAGCCTGGCCCAGGGAATGAAAACTTCTGGGTCTGTTTTGGGAAGTCTTGCATTGCATTCCCCATTGCTATCGGTGATAAACCAAATAAGCTTTCTCTGCCTCAGCTCTTTTCTTATAATCATGTCTATTTTGCAGCAATGGAATAAAGCCTGATAAAATAGTTGGTGGTGTTCACCAGTGAAGTAAAGCCCTCTTCCGAGACACACAGGTGTGTCTAGCAATTAATTAATGAATTAGTACCAACCTCTTGATGGTGATATTAATGAAATATCCACATTAACATGGCATTTAATTGCCAAGGGATTAATAAAACTGATCTTTATGAGATTGGCATTCTCTAGTTATAAGTGATCCGATCTGACCCTAAGTTCAGCAATGGGGATTTTGTTGAAAAGTAACAGGATTATATCAATCAGAAGACTTGGTGTAGTGGATAACATTTCCCCTAAATGATCCTACCAAAATATATTCTCTGCTACTTGTTCTTCTTACAGAGTGATATTATTGACCGTATTTCACTGAGAGGTGGGTCGGTCTGTGTTCTCTTCCCCTGAATCTGAACAACAGTGCTCCAGTCAAAAACGTGCAACTAAAGTGAGACCTTATCACTCCAGAGGCTAGTCCAGAAAAGGAGATAGGATATCTGTGTCTATTTCCACTGGGCATGAATCATCAGATCCTTGAGAGCTGCCGTTCCAGAAGTCCAGCCACCCTCTAGCCATGCTGGGTAAACCACATCAAGATGGTGAGAGAGGCTCGTGGAGCCTCATCTGTTCCAAGTCTCAGCTCTTGGAGTCTTTCCTGCCCAGGATCCAGACACGTGAGCAAGTCTTCAACCCCTGCCTTTGAGCCACCCCACGCAAAACCAAGTTGAGAAACAGGCTGTCCCAGCCGAGCAGTCCCTGTTAAACTCTGGCCCCAGACTGCAGAGCCTTGAACAAAACAGATGCTGTTATTTTCGTTGTTTTAAGCCACAACCTTGGCTTAAGAAGTTAAAAGTTGGGTGGTTTGTCAGACACCCATAGTAACTAGAACACTTGGGCAGGAATGGAGAAAGAGTGAGAGAGTTGGGAGTCAGTAACTGGAGAGATACTCATCGCCTTAGTAGTGTGGCTGAGGGACTGTCACCAGGATGACTCCAACTGCAAACGTCTCTTCAAATCCTTGCCTTATGTGTACAAAGTCCACACACCACGCTGAAGTCATAAATCTGCCTCTTCCTTGTCTCTGAGTGACGCAGGAAAGAGTCCCCAGCAGTTTTGTGCCTCTATAGGAGAAAAGGCATTACTTCTTTACATCCGGATTTCTCATCCCCACCCTGACTAGAGCATGGGGGGTGGGGGTGGAGAACTCTCTGGAAAGAAATGGGAGAGTTTTTCAGCAGGGCAAACAGATGCAGAAAGTCAAAAACCAGTCAAGGTCCATTCAGACTCCACTTCGTTCTACATATAAATAAGCAATTTTCTGCAGTCATGGTATCCTGAAATACAAATGAATTGCAAGTAAAATGTACATCTTGTCTGCTAATAGTCTTCAAGATAAAGTAGTTCGCTGGATGTTAGAAGAAATTAGGCTGCTCTCTCTTTCTTTCTTTTTAAATGAACTTTAATAATTTAGTATTTAGCACCCAGTTTATAAAATATTTACAAATATAAGACTAGATTCTGAAGATTATAAAAATACTCAGAGCTGCCTCAAACCTCTTCTGGAACAAGATGGCAAAATAAATAAAGAATAAATTGATAGGCTCGGCGCCTGTGGCTCAAGTGGCTAAGGTCCCAGCTGCCTACACCTAAGGTGGCGGGTTCGAATCCAGCCTGGGTCCGCCGAACAATAATGATGGCTGCAACCAAAAGATGGCCGGGCATTGTAGCGGGCACCTGTGGTCCCAGCTACTTGGGAAGCTGAGGCAGGAACTCGCTTGAGCCCAGGAGTTGGAGGTTGCTGTGAACTGTGATGCCACCACACTCTATCCAGGGGGACAGCTTGAGACTCTGTCTCAAAAAAAATAAAAATAAAAATAAAAAAATAAATTGACAAAATGCTAAAAATATTCCCCGGGGGTCATCATTTCTCAAACTCTAGTCCCTTTTCATTTGTCTCTTTCATTTAACCTGTATTTAAACATCATGGCCCACCACACACATGTACCATTGTCTCCATCATTTTCAATCAAATAAGCTGCTCAATTTCTGGAAAACAGTAAGATTTTCTGGTTGTTAGACCCGATCGGAGGTTGACAGTATTGGGCACAATTGAAAGGCCGTTCATTGATCCAGAGTCCTCATAGCTAGAACCTATAAAGAATAAGTTTTCCTTGCTATCATTGTTCATTCAAGTTTTAATTTGCTTTATTTACTTAACGGGAGACGTTTGTCCCCTTTAAACAACAGGACCAACAGTGAAAAAATGACTCCTCATCACGGAGGTTTCCCTGTGATACTCAGCAGGAGAAATAGACATGTTTTAAAACCAGGATGCTTTCTTTCCTGTAGAAAAGACATCTGTAGAAGACACGATTTTCTCCAAAGATTTCAATCAGATTACCCATATTCCAAGATGTGCTGAAACAATACATCCTTACTGAGAAAACTTCTTATCATTTCCTCGAACATGCAGAGAATAGACTTGGAAATACAACAAAACACGAAGCACTCAAGCCAAGCGTGGAAGTCTTATCCATGTACGGTTTCAGATTTTGTTGGGTGAAGTCATTATATACATGTATCTTTCTGAATACACATCGGAAACTGGAAATTCTAAAATTCTGTTTTGAGGTTTAAGTGATTGTTCTTCTCCTTCTTTTTCTGCTGCTTCCAATTTTTGTCTTTTTTTTTTTTCTTGATTTGGCAAGTGAGAAGTAATGAAACCAAAAAAGTGGCTTGCATGTGGAAAATCAGCATAAAAGTAAAAGTGAGAAGACCAGAATCATTGCACGATCCTCTCTGTTGTTCTTTTAATGTTTTGTAAAACAAAAACTTCTCCACCTCAGCACTATTAGGAGTTCTTTGCTGCAGGAGCTGGCCTGTGATATTTAGTAGCAGGTCTGGCCTGCACCCACTAGATGCTAGTAGCACCCCCAGACTTCTTACTAAGTTGTAGTAGAATATACATAACGCAGATTTTTCCATTTTAATACATTTTTAGCATACAGTTCAACGGTATTATGAGCATTCACGTTATTGTGCAAACCCTCTTCTAGAACATTTTCATCCTCCCAAAATGAAACTCCTACCCAGTAAATAGTAACTCCCCTTTCCCCCTTGATGTCAGCCCATGGGAGCCACTATCCTGCGTTCTGCCTTTGTGAATTTGATGACTCTGGGTATCTCATGTTAACGGGATCATACAATATTTGTCGTTTAGTGACTGGTTTATTTTGCTTAGTATAACGTCTTCAAGGTTCATCTGTGTTGTAACATGTATCAGAACTTCCCTTTTATGGCTGAATAACATTCCATTGTGTGTATAAACTACCATATCTTATTTATCTATTCATCTATCAATGAACACTTGGGTTGTTTCTGCCTTCTGGCCATTGTGAATAACACTGCTGTAAATATGAGTATATAATTATCTGCTTAAGTTTCTACTATCAGTTCCTTTGAGTAGATACCTAGAAGTGGAATTGCTAAATCATATGATAATTCCACTTCTACCTTTTTTTTTTTTTCTTTGAGATAGAGTTTTACTTTGTCGCCCTTGGTAGTATGCCGTGGTGTCTCAGCTCACCGCATCCTTAATCTCTTGGGCTCAAGTAATCCCCTTGCCTCAACCTCCCAAGTAACTGGGACTACAGGTGCCTGCCACAATACCTATTTTTAGAGATGAGGTCTCTCTTGCTCAGGCTGGTCTTGAACTCCTGAGCTCAGGCAACCCACCCACGTCGGCCTCCCCTAGTGCTAGGATTACAGGTGTGAGCCCCCAGGCCTAGCCACCCACTTCTATCTTCAAATGTTGATAGAGTTGACTTGGCTTTTACTAGTGCAGAGCTTTGTTTATATTTTTTGAATTACTTAAGTTGGACTTCCAAAGAGAAGATAGATAGACGTTAGATAGAAAGATGATAGATGGATAGACATCATTTAGACTGGAGTTTAGGTAAGGCTTCTCAATGAACTAAGAGTTGAATAAGTATTAGACAGGTGGAGTGGGGAGAGAACCATTGAAGAAAGAAGTTTTAACAGGTGTAAACATCCTGAGGTAGGAAAAAACTTGGCACATTGGTGTTAAAGGATAATCTAGAGACCATGTCAGAGAGAGAGGAGACACTTAGGTAATTAGGTAGAGGAGTTTGTCTTAACAAGCCCGGGCAAGCACCCAGGCTCAAGTATCAGAGGGTGGTGATGATATGTTGGGTAAACAATAAAGTTAATATGGGGAAATATGCCAAACCAGGCTCTCCATGCGAGCCTCCTGGAGAATATTCCTATGTGTGTGTGTGTGTGTATATACACTTGCTTGTATGAATGACTTACGAGAGCTACAGTAATTTGAGATAGTAAGAGGGACATCTGACATTAATTGAATCAGGCACTGTATGAATATTTTCCATGAATTATTTTAGTTAATATTAGCTGCACCCCTGTAATGTTGGTATTACTATTATTATTAGCACATTTTAAATAAGAAAGGACTACAGTTGAATGGTTAGACTGCTATTTGAACCCAAGAAGTATGGCTCAAGAGGCCCCTGAACTAACTTGGTTCTCATGTCGGAGTCTGAGTCTCCTTCAGAGTAGCTGTGGATTCTGTTCTCTGCTGTTCCAGGCATCAGTTGTGAAAATCATGGGCTATGTACTGGATGTCCATACATTCAGTCTGTAGTCAGCAGTGACCGTGTTTGCCCCTGGAGCCAGGCACCCAGACTTGGAACCAGTGAGGTAGGTAGTGACACGTACGGCCTCTGAGGAACTTTAGAAATGAATGCAGTAAGAGGATTCTTTACAAGACTGGACTTGGTAGGGCCAAGTGAAGGAGATTTGTTTTGTGTGTGTGTGTGTGAATATTGGAATATTAATGCAAAAGGGACTAAATTTCACCTAATAACTGATAAAGTCTAGAATATTCTGGTACTATAATGTTAAATGTTATCCAGCTTATTATTGCTTTTCATTTCCCTAATTTTTTTTTGTTGTTGTTTGTGTTTGTTTTTTTCTTTATTTCTTTTTAAAAATTTTTCTTTCTTTCTTTTTTATTTCAAATTAATATGAGGGTACAAATTTTTAGATTACATTGTTCTCACTTCCAGGGTAAAGTTCCAGTTGTAACCGAGCCCCTCACCCAGGGGGCGTGTTATACACCCTTACAGTGTGCACAGTAGGTGAGATCCCTCCACATGCCCTCCCTCCTTCTGCCAATCCTCCTCCTCCCTCCCCTTTCCCTCACCCTTATCCTGCTGCCCCCCTACCAGACTATATTTGTATTTTATCATTCATTTGAGCATATAATTACTTATATATGTGTTTCTATTAGTATTAAGTACATTGGATATTTATTTTTCCATTCTTGAGATACTTTACTAAGAAGAACGTGTTTTAGCTTCATCCAGGTAAATGTAAAAGAGGTAAAATATCTATTTTTTTAATGACTGAACATACCACAGTTTGTTGATCCATTCATGGGGTTGATGGGCATTTGGGTTGCTTCCACGACTTGGCAATTATGAACTGAGCCACAATAAACATTCTGGTCCAAATGTCTTTGTGGTAAAATGATTTTTGTGTTTCTGGGTAGATACCCAGTAATGGGATTACAGGATCAAATGGAAGGTCTACTTTTAGTTGTTTGTTTCTTTGAGATGCAGTCACGCACTGTTGGCCTGGGCTACACTGCCGTGGAGTCAGCCTCCTCACAGCAACCTGAAACTCCTGGGTTCAAGCCTCAACATCTCAAGTAGCTGGCACTGTAGGTGCCCACCACAATGCTTCATAAATTTTTCCATTTTTTAGTAGAGGTGGGGGATCTCTCTTTTGCTCAGTGGTGATCTTGAACTCCAGAGCTCCAGCAATCCTCCTGCCTTGGCCTCTCGGAGTGCTAGGATTACAGATGTGGGCCACCATACTCAGCCTCCCTAATAGCATTAAAATGGAAGTTCCTATCCTGACCCTTCTGGGTGAATGTTAAAGGCCAGTTCTCTGCACTGATTTGACTTCTTCTCAGTTTGTGATAATCCTATAGCAAATTGAGCCTTGTCAAACTTAGCTGTATTTCCCAGGATTCTCCAAAGCGTTCCTGCAGTTCTCACTATGCTGGTAGTCCTGCTGTCCCCCAAACTCCTTGTGCCTTCCCATTTGGTGACTATACTATACCTTTGCCCCCAAATAGTCTTTTCCATTTTCTTCCATGTTTTTAGCCCATTTCTGCATCCTTCCATGAAGTGATTTGTTGAAAATCACTTTCTTTCTGGATTACTCGTGGTCTGGATAATAGAGTTTTTGCACATCAGTATGTTTGTCCTATATTACATGCTGTTTTGTTTTTCCCTAAACATTCAGTGCAGAGTTCCTAAAGTGTGCATCACAAATGTTTGATTGGCACAGAGGAATTTCAGGTGGTTCTACAGATGAACTGTATAACATTGGGAGAAATGTGTTCCCTCTTTGATTCTCTTTTAATGAGATGGTATTAGGATAAACGAGGGTATTTTATTTGTTTGGTACCAGTCTATACTTAATACCTATATAACACACAAATCTCCTTACATGGAAAATTAACACTTATATACCATGCAAATCTCCCTACATAGAAATGAAGATCCCTTTGTACCTGGTCAGAATATTGTAAAATATTTTGCATTCATTTTTATAAATTAAATATAAGGCAAATAAAAGAGATACATCATTCACTATAGCAGTATGATTTTTTAAATAAAGAAAATTTAAATGTGACTAAATTTTAAAAGTTAAGTAAATTCTGGTATAATCAATATGGAGATGTGTCCTAAATCATGAAGTGATGCATAAATGTCTGAACTTGGGAAAAGTTTGTAAATATCAGTGTTGGGTCACCAGGAAGCAATTATGGTTAGTATTCATCAAGGTCATCATACTCTTAAGAAATCTGAGACAATGAAAGCATACTAATGGAGACATTGAGACATTCGGGTTCCGGCTTTGATAAGGGGGTAAGTTTAGAAGCGATATCTCTTAGATTTGAGTCCCAGTTCTACCATGTGTTAGCCATGTGATTACTTAAACTCCGAGAGTGTCTAATAAAACTTTCTGTGGTGATACTGTATGTTCTATAATTTGAGGTGAGCACTTGAAATTTGGCCTATGCAACTGAGGCACTGAAGTTTTACTTGTATTTAAATAAATTTAATTCATTAAAATGTAAAAAGCCCCATGGCTAATGGCTACTTTTTAGACAGTGAGGATTGAAGATTCAGTTTTTTCATCAATGAAAGGAAGATAATGCGAATATTTTCCTTTAGGGAATAGTTTGAGAATTAAATGAGATAATGCATGTCAAGTACTTGGTACTTGGCATGAAAAAAAGAACTTCATAAATACTAACAATATATTTAATTAGTTTTGTAGGCAACTTACATCATCACTTTAAAACTTAGCTGTTGCTTTTGTTTCTTAAATTCATGTTGCCTAAAATCCTTTCAGTACTAGTGTGGTGGGTTCAGGTTTGATGCCTAGTTAAGTACTCAATAGTAAGAACCATAGGAGGGCTTTTGCTGGGGATTATTTTTTTAAACCTTCTTTGATCTTAATTTCAAATTTCTTTGAGTTGTGAAAATGTAAATGTCTAAAGACAAAAGAAAATGAAAATTGGCCAAAAGAAACTTAAAATAAACTAATAATATCACTTTATGTGAAGACCTTTTTAATTTGGATCTCAAAAGCAAGTGTGAAGTGTTGTTGAATTGATTCTGTTGTGTGTTAAAGTTTTTGATGTCAAATAGCCTGCCTCCCTCCCTTAAGAATAAGGAGAGCTGACATTTGCTGAGTGCCTATGGAAGCTTCTGGTTAGTATTGTTTGTTCTACAACAGTCTTGCAAAGGAGGTGTTGTTATCCCTGTTGTGAAGGTCTAGAAATTGAATCTTGAGAAGATTAAATGAGTTGTCCAAGGTCACACAGCTGAAAGTAGAACCTTTCCCTATCTGGCTTGCCATTTGTCTACTACAGCACATGAGAATAATGAACATATAGTAGGCATTCAATCATTATCTAATCCAATTAGCTTGTAAATTTAGATCATCTGAATCTATCATTCTTCACGGTTCTTTTGCAAAGCTACCGTCAAGGATTGTGATTGTGTTTATTTGTGTGTTTGGGGAAATTCTGCTGTGAAGGGTAGAAATCAATACAACTGTCACTTTTATAGTTAACATTTGTTGATTATTAATCAAAATCAAAAACCTAAGAGCTTTAACATTTGATCCTCTCAACCCAATCCCATACATGATAATTTTACATCCATTTCACGGGCAAGTAAACTGAGGCATAGAGAAAGAATAACTTATCTAAGATTTCCCAACTGCTACCAGAATGTGGACCCAGACGTTGATACACCAACATCCAGGCTCTCAGCCGTCACACCATGCTCCTTGCTGGTGGGAGGGACCTGTGGACCAGTGAGTATTTGCTAAGACATTGCATAAAAAGTAGCCATTAGCCCCATGGGGCTATTTATATTTTAATTAATGAAAGGTATTTCTCCAGCAGCTGCCCTATCAAACCCAAGTCTTTTTGTTGCCTTTCTCCTAATACTACTTCTGTAGGCCACTCCTCTAGTTAACTAGCTCTAGTCTCTTTTTTCTTCTGCTGTTTACTATGGAGCCATGTAGGTAACATCATAAAATAAGCGAGTTTCCTGCCAAAAAAAGAAAAAAAAATCTTATCAACCAGAATAGTGAGCATTTGCAGTACTCTGGAATAGAAAACTGTTACGTGAATTAAGTAAATAAAAAAGTCCAAATCCCAGTTACTTCTTTATTTTGCCACGATAGTTTTAAAGTGGCAAAAGAAAGACCAGCTATGTTATACGGATACTGTTACTCCAATATTTTATGTTCTGTCAACATGGTCTGGTTCCAAAAGAAAATCTATGTAATTTTCTGTTTCTAGAAAAACTGCAATTATCAGGACTGCAATATTTAAGGATATTAACGAGAAATATAAAGGGAATCACTAATCATTTGATGGAAAAAGATACATTTTTTTTCTGTCAAGGGGAAGACATTCCAGTGCTGTAAGTGGGCCAAATTATGAGAATTATTCACAGACTTTTTTTAAAGCACTTACCAGAGCAGTTAGGATAATCTATGCTCTATTGCATCATAAGGTACGTTCAGGCTTTGGCATTTAAGTATGATACATACTAAATTGAAAATATCCACTTGTTAAAAAGAGAGAGTAAGAGGATTCAATGGGTGGTTTTTCACCCGCCAGGGGTTATCGGAAGCTGTTAATTCAGGAAAAAATGAAAGGAAAAGGTGTAGGTTGGCCAGAAGATTAATACTACTTAGTGAACTTTCAGGAGGGTTTTCATTTGACAGGCAAGGCAGTGATACCCTTTGACGAGGATAGTCATGGGGATTCACCAAGGAGGCATTCAGATTGTCCTAGAATTTGCACTGGTCACTACGATATTGCAAAAAAGTCCCCAGCTAACTTTATTTATTTATTTTTTTAGAAGGAACCTCAAGCTATCCCCCTGGGTAGAGTGTTATGGCATCTTAGCTCACAGCAACCTCCAACTCTGGGCTCAAGCGAGTCTCCTGCCTCAGCCTCCCAAGTAGCTGGGACCACAGGCGCCCGCCACAATGCCTGGCCATTTTTTGGTTGCAGCCATCATTGTTGTTTGGCGGGCCCGGCCCAGCTAACTTTAATCAATAGTTTTTATTCTTCCCCTACCACCAGCTGTGAAATAATGGAACAAAATAATAATGAGTTGGGTGTTACATGCTGAACTATGTCATTTTTAAGTTTACATGGGAATTTGCATTTATCCCAGCAAACCACTCTGGGCACATGCTCTGAGGTTCTATGAAGCTGTAAGTCTCTATGTTTCTGTAAGCTGTGAGCTTTCTTTAGGGAGGAAATAATATATAATGGGCAATCTGAATCATATTTTTATCCGATGTCAACGTTATGAGAAATGTGTCGATTTTAATGGAGCGAATAGTATGAAACCGTCCATATTCGACTCTTAGATACACAAAATGTTGATTTTATACGGTTCAATCAAATATTGTAAGATTGTGCATAAACTACAAAGCAAAAAGATGTTATGCTTGGACTTCTAACAAAAACTGGAATTGCACTGGAATTTGTTCAAGTTCACAGATGCTATGATGATTTGAACATTTTTTTCTTCAAGATTGTTTTGAAGTGATAAACTGAAAAATACACAGAATTTAAAGTGTCCTCTGCCATTCTTAAGTATATCATATCAGACATTTTTCAACACCACAGACACTTTCAAAGTTATTATAAACCCAGACAAACAAATCATAAATACATAATGCAAAAAAATCTAGTGATCAGGCTGAGGATGTTCTGGGGTTAGTCTGAGTAGCAATTAAACAGTAAAGAGAAGGATAAGTGGCTTTTCCTCCTTGAAAACCCTATAGCCATGTATAATAACAGGAAAATTAAAGGAGGAAGGAAAAAGGCCACTGACATTAGGAAATACTTGACCTTGGTCCCTTCATTTAAACATATGGGATTCACTTTATCATTTAACCTGTAGAGAAACCTTTCCAAGAGTGAAAATAAAGTGACCTTATTAAATTAATTACCACAAAAACCCAAAGGTTACCTAGTTCCTAGAAAGAACCACGAGCAAACTAGCAAATTCTTTCTCCCTGTTTTTTATTCTGAAATATTTTGAAACTACAGAAAAGTTGCAAAACAGTATAATGATTGTCCATGTACCCCTTACCTAAGCTCATTAGTTCGTTAATGGTTAGTATTCTGTTCTCTCTCTCATTCTCTCTCTCCCTCTAGTTCTCTCCCCCCCTCTATATCTCTCAATTGCTCTATTTATTGTGATATTCATAAATAAGCAAGGATATATTTTAAGGAATTTTCAAAGATTTGGGAATACGCCTCAAATTGAGAATCTTTCTGTCCCCCAGGTTAACCAATGGGTCAAAGACTCATTGAAAGAATCTGTCACATTGGAAAGTATACAGTTACCTCCCGAATTTACTACTAATTTAGCCCCCTCCATATCACAGAGTTCTGAAGTCCATTCTTTCAATTATATGATGTTAATTTTATCATTTATCCACAGAGCATGTAGGTGACAGTGATATATCCACTTGGTACTCTCAGTGACTAAACAGTTCCAGTGACCCAACTTAAAGGGGGCAGGGATTACAGTATCTTCCTCCTATCAAGGCAGGACCTACCTTCCACTGCAAAATCCTTTGGGGAATTTATTCTCACCTTATCTTGAGCCTCTTCTGGAATAACTTGCTGATCCCTCACTTCCACTTTCTCCCTCCACTCTTCAACCTTTCCGGCACACAGCGGCCAATTCCACCTTCTGGAAACCTGAACTTGATTATGTGATTCCCCTGACCAGTGTCCTTATGTCAAATAGGATAGATTTCAAACTTCTAGTCTAAGACTGATTGATGTTCAACCTGTATGATTTAGAATGGTTATAAAAGTTGAAATATTGAAATAATTCTGTACCAATTGGTAAAGAGAAAGACTTTACTTACTGACTCTGTAAATGACTAAACGATCTAGCCCAGAGGCAGCTATGATGGAGAGTAATGGGGCTTGGAAATGGTGCTGACGTGAAGGCAGATGGACAATGGTGATTGCTTTGTAAAGCAGTGGTCGTGGCTGGGGCAGCTCCTAGATGCTCTAAACCAAGGCATCATCCTAGATTTAGGTCTTGCTTTCAGACTGTACATCCAGTCCATTAAAAATAGGTGAATCAATATGAAAGCTACCTACGTATCTCCCCAATAGCACCACTGCACTCTAGTCCAGCCAACTGTCAGCTCAGGCTCCACATCAATATATCCTCCTGACCAGCCAGGGTGGGCTGAATACTCAAATCAAAACACACCAGGGTTTAGCAGGGCCTCCTCGAACCTGGTAAATGAATATCCACATTCCTGATCACAGGCTGCAATGCAAAATGGGTCCTGCTTACTCTCTGGGCTCATCTTTTTCTACCCTTCTTTTGCTCTAATCACACTGGCCTAATTTCCATCCCTCTGTTATGCCAAACTTGTAACCTTCTTGGGACCTTTAACACTTGCTCTTCCTTCCATTTGAAACAAACTTCGTATCTTTTCCTTATGGTTGCTCCCTTGTCTTAAGTCAGGTCTTCATTCAATGTCAATCCCTTCCTTGACCAACCTAGACAACACTTATCTCCAGTTTCCACTCCCTTTCCTTCCATTATAGCACAGAGTACTTGAAATTAACTTATATGTCTCTCTGTTTACAGGTTTCTTTTTTCTTTTTCTTTTTTTTTTTTTTTGCAGTTATTGGTCAGGGCTGGGCTTGAACCTGCCACTCCGGCTCCGGCATATGGGGCTGGCGCCCTGCTCCTTTGAACCACAGGTGCTGCCCCAGGTTTCTTTTCTATCTTCCTCCACTGAACTCTAGGTTTCTAGCAAAAAGGTTCTCTGTTTTCTTCATTGTTTTATCCCAGCATGAATAACTGTGCCTGAACTAATATGTTTGTTGACTGACTGTCTGATTGACTAAAGCATTGAACACTGTGCCTAGGACATAGTAACTCAATACCTGTTAGCTACTTGCCATCATACTATTCTGTTTAGTTATACATCTGTTAGTTTCTCCAGCTCCTTTGGCTTCATCTCTCTTATATTCACATCCCAGTCCCAGTATAGTGCTTGGCACTAAATTGATTTTGTTGAATTTGACTTTTTAAAAATAAATAATAATAAACCCATTATAGACTTTAGACAAAGATTTCTTGGTAGCTTTCTCCTTTTCTTTTTCTTAAATTCAACATTGGGAATAGAGAGAATTAGATTTCTTATAAAGATTTGTTATAAATTTCTCAAGCTATGTATATTTTCTGTAAAGCAGATGTTGTAAACTGGCAGCCCAGGGGTTCAATACAGCATTGGATGTGATTTGTTTTGCTCAGTGGTATATTAAAGTTTTTTCAGGGTACATTTAAAATCAAAAGAGTTCACAGTTTTGCTTATAAAAATCACATTTCTAGTTTCTTTTTTAAAAAGAGAGAAAGAATGACCTGGACACAGCAAACTCAATTTCATATAACAATTGACTGGAGCTGAGTAACAGTTGTTCACTTCGACCTGGGCGTGAACCCCTGGGATTGCCCCAGTTACCACCTATCCTTTCTTATTCATTTGTTACCTGCTTGGATCCCAGGAATAATTTGAGTTTGTGATTCTTATTGTAAAAAAACGTTTCCATCAGGGGGACACTCTTTTTTTTACCCTCTGCTAGATGGAATTAGAATTTCTCCAGCTTCTCTGATCCAAGGTCTGGGTTTTATTTGATGAACTAGGAGTTGAGAAAGAAAATTTGAGAAAGGACATTAACTTAGATATAAGGAAGGAGAGGAGAGCCCTTTAGGACAGGGGCAAGATCAGGTTTCCTGAGACAAGAAGCTTATACAACTTTTTAGACTCTGTTTTTTTGAAAAAGAATACGCAGTTGTAAAGTTTAAAAGTTTTGTTAGGGTCTTTCTTAGGGTGTTAGAAGAGGCTGGAGCAAAGGTTGGTCTCTGGGGTTTACAAATTATTAGCTCTATTGTGAAACTACCTCTGATTGGAGCGAGAACGGAGAGGGGACGCGCCATACGTTCATTCAGACATTAATGCCTGTGCTGACCATGGTGTTGTCTACAACACTGGGGAACTGAAGAAGTTCAGTGAGTTGATGGAGGGTGAAGCATAGCCTTTTGCCAAAAGATACTTTTATGTTTTTTCCTTCATTATCTACTTTATTATGGCTTGATGTAATCCTCTTCTTGGATCTAAGGATTCTTAAATCCCCGCAGTATGAGTTTCCCATGCTCCCATGTCGGCTGGCTTTGGCCAGTAGGAGTCACTCTCTAGTCACGGAGGGGGAGAAGGAGAAGAAGCCAAGGGGCCTTCTTCCTGCCCTCTTTCCTTCCTCTGGGTGGAATCTTCACAAGCAGCTGTGTCTCCTCCCACCTCCAGCTCCCACTGGATAAACCTTTTATAGGTCCAACTTCCAAGAAGAAATGTTAGTCCCTGGCCTCTCTCTGTTTATAGGTCCCTTCCCACAGTCTCTCCAGCAGAGGAGTGGTAGATATTTCTACTTATTGCTAATCTCTGGGTTACCTTACTATCCCCTCTTTGACTTTTCTGTTCCTCGGTCACTATGTAATTAATTCCCTGTTTTGAAATATTCCTGTTTTAAATATTCAGAATGGCTCTTATTACAGTTACATTTCTTGTAGCTGTTTATGTTATTATGGGGAAGAAAAATATATTGATTTATTTTTCTGACTTTTCCATTAGAGCAGAATGCCTTTTTTTTTCCTGCTTCAGTCATATAGAAGAGAGAATACATGATAAAGTAACATGTTTGATTTCTCTTTCATTGTACACTGCTTCTGAACATCAAATCGCTTTTAGTTGTCTAAATAAAATGTCTTTAAAACAAAAAACAACATATTCAGAATAGACTCTTTTTTTCAGGGGACTCTTATACACTGATTGATGTTGTGACTTTTTGGCGGGGGGGATCTAGCTTTATTCATACGGTGCCCTAATGCTTAATTCTGTAATCTGACTATTCTTATTAAAGACCGTGACTTTTAATATAAAACCTACATACTTCTGCCACTGTATCCTTTACCTAGTGAAGCTGGTTTGCTTGTTGGCTCATTTTTTTATTTGAATGTATCTTTGAATTATCCAGCCTATGACAAATTTCAGTTATATGAGTGATTTCCCCTGTACAGATATTCATATACCCTTATGAACTCTTATGAATGAGATCTGGAAATATCAACGTGGGTCTCAAACACTATTTGCATAAAGAATGTGCTTTTAGTTTAGATCTAAGATGAAAACACACATTAGAAGATAAATAATTGCTGATTGTATAAAATATTTTTATTATGGAAAATTTCAAACATGTAAATAGAATTGTCACCATCACTCAGCTTCAACAATTATCAGTATTTTGCCATTCTTTTTGTTGTTGTATGTGTTTATTTTTCTCAGACAAATAAGAGTAAAATTACTGGGTCAAGGGTAAATACTTATCTAACTTTATAATAAAGTGCCCAAACTTTTCAGGGTGAATGGAGACCATTTTATACTTTTCTACCTTCAATGTACGAGAGATCCAGTTGCATGACAACTTTGCAAATATTTGGTATTGTCATGCTCTCTATTTTTTGCCATTCTGGTGGGAGTGGAGTGGCATCTCATTGTGGCTTTAATTTGTATATTCTGAGAACTAATGGTGTCAAGTACCATTTTTGTGTGCTTCACTTTTGAGTGGTTTTGCTCAATTTTTAAATTGGATTTTTTGTCTTTTATTATTGAGTGACTGTAGGAGTCCTTTCTATGTTCAGAATATACAGTTTATGATGTATTCTTCAAGTCTGTGGCAATTATTTTAAACAGTGAAATTTAAACAGCAGAAATTTTTAATTTGGTTGTAGTTTAATTTATCCACATTCTCTTTTGTGGATATTGCTTTTTGTATCCTGTCTAAAAAATTATCTCAAGTGAAAAGCTAGACTCTTAGACATTTTCTTTTAGAAGTGTTATGGTTTTACTTTTACATTTATGTCTGTAAACCAGCTCTAATTAATTTTTCTGTATGGAATGAGATAATGGTTGTAGTTTATTCTTTTCCATATGGATACCAGTTGTTAGACCAATTTACTGAAAGACCAGTTGTCCCAGAACAATTTACTGCCTTTTTTAGGTTTAATTTTTTTTAATACTTTCAAAGAACTAAATTTTTAATTTTACTGATTTCTGCTGTATACATTTTCTTTTTTCTAACTCTTTTAGGTTAAATTTTCTTTTCTTTTCTTTTTTAAACTGCTTAAGATTAAAAACTTAGAGTAGTGATTTCGATAAGCTTAATTTTTTTTAATATGAGCATTTAAAGCTATAAACTTCTATAAGCGTTGGTTTAGTTGCATCTCACAAGTTTTGACGTGTTAAATTTTATTATCAAGCTTCCTTTTGATTTTTTTGATCCCTAAAGTATTTAGAAGTGAGTTATTTAATTTCTCATTGTGTAGGCTCTCCAAATATCTTATCATTCTTCAATTCCATTGTGGTTAGAAAATATACTTTATAAACTCAACACCCAATCTCCTAAAATTAATTTACTTATTAAAATATTATTTGATTTAATTTTTAGCACATAAAGAACTGTAAATAAAGAATATGTACAACTTGATGAGATTGGGAGTAAGTATACACCGATGAAAACACCACCAACATCATAAACATATCCATCACCTGGCAAAATTTCCTTCCACAACCTTTATTATTACTGTGTGTATGTATAACACTTAGCATTTATCTATATGTCTTAGCAAATTTCATATGTATAATGCAATATTTTTAGCTATAGGCACTATGCTATATAGATGTTTTAGAATTTACCTTGTACAACCAAAACTTTATATCCTTTGACCATCACCTCCTTACTTCCCCTCCTCTTAGCCCCTAGACACCACTGTTCCACTCTCTGTCCTATGAGGGTGACTGTCTTAGATTCCACATATGAATGAGATCATACAATATTTTTATTTCTGTGTCTGACTTATTTCACGTAGCATAAATTGGTCCAAGTTCATCCGTAAGTTCATCCAAGTTGTCACAAAAGAAGGATTTGTTAAAGATATTAAATAATATTCCATTGCATATGTTCTACCTCATTTTTCCTAACCCATTCATGCATCAGTAGACCTTTAAGTATTTTCCATATTTTGGCTATTGTGAATAATGCCACAATGGCCATGGGAGTGCAGATATGTCTTTGAAATCTTAATTTAAATTTCTGTGTAAAATTACTTAGATGTAGGATTACTGGATCACATTGTAGTTCTATTTTTAATTTTTTGAGGAATCTCCATACTGTTCTTCATGATGGTTGTGCCAATTTACATTTCCTTCAACAGAGTTCTATTTTCTCCTCATCCTTTCCAATACTTGTTATCTATTGTTTTTTAATTTCAGATTAATGTGAGGGTACAAACAATTAGGTTATAATGTTTTCATTTGTTAGGTAGAGTCCCTCTTGTAGTTGTGTCCCACTCCCAGGGTATGTGCCATATACACCCACCTTGTGCCCATTAAGTGAGAGCAGACCAATGCCCCTCCCCCGGGCCTTCTCCTTCCCTTCTTCCCCTTCCCCCATCTTGAATTAAATTGAGAGTTCCTCTTGTGTGGGCATGTATTAATCTATTGGCTTCATATTAATATTGAATAGATTGGATATTTGCTTTTCCATTCTTGTGATGCTTTACTAAGAAGAATGTTTTTCAACTCCATCTAGATTAATACAAAAGATTTAAGGTCTTCATCTTTTTTATGGTGGAATAGTATTCCATGGTATACATATACTACAGTTTATTAATCCATTCCTGGGTCGATGAGCATTTAGGTTGTTTCCACATTTTGGTGATTGTAAATTGAGCTGCGATAAACAGTCCAGTGCAAATGTCCTTATGATAAAAGGATTTTTTTTCTTCTGGGTAGGCCTACTAATGGGATTGCAGGATCAAATGGGAGGTCTAGTTTGAGTTCTTTGAGGAATCTCCATATTTCTTTCCAAAGAAAACTATATTAGTTTGCAGTCCCATCTATAGCATAAAAGTGTTCCCTTCTTTCCACATCTGCACCAGCATCTGCAGCTTTGGGACTTTGTGATGTAGGCTACTTTTGCTGAGGTTAGGTGATATCTCAGGGTGGTTTTGATTTGCATTTCTCTGATGACTAGGGATGATGAGC
>CAUYQV010060373.1:0-37480 GCA_963574575.1 Galagoides demidoff
AAGAGCAGTTCAAGTCTGTCAAATATTTTTTCAGTTGAAAATATCATATGGTTTTTGTCCTTTTATCAGTTGATATGATTTATCACATTCATTGATTTGTGTATTTTAAACTAATCTCACATCCCTGGGATCAAGATGAATACTTAATCCCATGTGATCAAGATGAATACTCTTTTTAATGTGATATTGAATTGGATTTGTGTTGTCAATGAATTTGTCAGATGACAGATCTGATGGTCATTCCAAAAAATTATTCCAAAATTGCTTTAAGGGGTGGACTAGGTGCAGCAGTCAATGCATAGCTTCCCAATGGGAGTATTTTGATGGTGACTGTAGTGTTCAGCAATGAGGTATGTAGCACTTTTTCCAAAATAAGTTCAAAAACGTGATTGTACAACTTTACAAGCTTATTCTTATTTATTTATTTGTTTGTCTGTTTGTTTTGTTGTATCTTTGTCTGGTTTTGATATCAGGGTGACGGAGGCCTTGTAAAATGACATCAGGAGTATTCCCTCCTCCTCAGGTTTTTTGGAATTGTTTAGGCATGATTAGTATTCTTTTCCTTTGAATGTTTGGTAGAGAGTAGCAATGAAGCCATCGGGTCCTAGAACAGTTTGTATTTATTCCATCTCATTATTAGTTATTAGTTTATTCCAGTTTTGGATTTCTTCCTGGTTTTATGCTGGTAGGTTGTATGTGTACAGCAATTTATTTACTTCTTCTAGGTTTTCTAGCTTATTGTAATATAATTGCTCATACCAGTCTCAAATGGTCCTATAAATTTCTGCAGTATCAATTGTAATTCCTCCTTTTTAATCTCTGATGTTATTTATGTAGTTTATTTTTCCTATTACGGTAAAGTTTTAAAATTTTGTTTATCTTTTCTCAAACCAACTTTTCATTTCATTGGTCTTTTCTGGTTTTCATTTCATTTTAATTTAATTCTGCTTTGATCTTTATTATTTTTTTCTTCTACTAGTTATAAGTTTGGTTTAGTCTTCTTTTTCTAATTCTTTCAGAAATGCATTGGTAGGTTGTTTATTTGAAGCATTTCTACTTTTCTAAGGCAAGCACTCATTGTTAAAACTTTCCTGTTAGTTCTGTATTTTCTGCATCCTATAGATTTTGATTTGTTGTGTTTTCATTGTAATTTATTTTAAAAATTTTTTAAATTCCTTCATAATTTTTATTGACCACTGATCATTTAGTAATATATTGTTTAATTTCCATGTGTTCATATAATTTCCAATGTTCTTCTAACTATTGATTTCTTATCCTACTGTAGTCTGAGAAAATATTCGACATAATATCATTTTTCAAGTTTTTTAAGATTTGTTTTGTGTATTAAAATGTGGTCTCACCTCAAGAATGACCAAAGAATGGGATTCTGCAACTGTTGGATAAAATATTCTGTAAATACCTACTAGTTTCAATTGGTTTATAGTAATTCTTTTCTAATGTTTCTTTGTTGCTTTTCTGTCAGAATGGTCTAATCTATTCAATATTAAAAGTTGGGTGTTGATGTCACTATTATTGCATTTGATTGAATCTCTTTCTTTAGTTCTATTTTTTGCCCTTTATGTCTAAGTATATATGTATACTTTAAGAGTATACATATTTGATTTGACCCCTTGATCATTATATAATGATCTTATTGTCCTGAAACTTATTTAATCTATTAAAGTATAACTATTTTCTCTGATGGATACCACTTGCACAGAATATCTTTCTCCATCCCTTTTTTTTTTTTTTCAATCTATGTGTGTCTTTACAGATGATGTGACTTTCTTATAGACAACATACATTGGGGTCTTGTCGTTTTTTTTTTTTTAACATTCAGACACTCTGGATTTTTATTAGAGAGTTTAGTCTATTTACATTCAATGTTATTATTGACAGTAATGGACTTACTACTATTGTGCTATTTAATTTCTGATTATTTTGTGGACCTCTCTTCCTTTCTTTCTGTCTTCTGTGTAAAAATGATTTTCTCTGGTAGTATGTTTTAAATTCTTACTTTTTATTTGTTGTTTATACATTGATTTTTTTGATTTGAGGTTACTATGAGACTTGAAAAATACATATCATAACCAATTATTTTAATCATATTACAACTTAACTCTGCTTACAAAAAATAATTACATATTCAAAGAGAAATAAAAGAGAAATTCTACACTTTAACTCCATTATGCCTCAGCTTTTTGACTTATTCTCATTTCATGTATATCTTTTCATGTCATCTATTAAAAATTTGCTATGGTTATTATTTTGATAGGTTTATTTTTTAGTGTTCCTACTCAGACATAAATGGTCTATATCTGCAGTTAAACAATAGAGTATTCCTCCTGGAATTACTTCTATAAGTGAGTTTTATACTTGTAGATGATACCTTTTTTAAATTAATATTCTTTTTCTTTCAAATTGAATAACTCCTTTCAGCATTTTTAGGGGACAGGTTTGATGTGGGTGAAATCCCTCAGCTTTTGTTTGGGAAAACCAAACAAAAGGATTTTTGTTTGTTCAAAGGATATTTTGCAGGTGAAAATATTGTAGAGTAAGGTTTTTTTTCTTTCTTTTTTCCCCTTCATCATTTTGCATATGTTATTCCACTCTCTCTCCTGGCCTAACGTTTCCACCAAGAAGTCTGCTGCTAGACATATTGGTGCTCCTATATGTTGTTAATTTCTTTTTTCTTGCTTCCTGAAGACTTTATCTGTCACTTTGTTTGAGGGCTTGATTATTAAATGATTTGAGGTATTCTTGTTTGAGTTAAATCTGCTTGTAATTTTTTGACTTTGTTATACTATAATATTAATATTTTTCTCTAGGTTTGTAGTGTTCTTTGTTATTGTTCCTTTGAATTTTTTTTTTTTTTTTTTTTTTTTTTGCCAGGTTTGAACCTGCCACCTCCAGTATATGGGGCCAAGGTCCTACTTTTTTGAGCCACAAGTGCACCCTGAATAAACTTTCTACTCCCGTCTCTCCCTTCCTCCTCTTGAAGGCCAATAACTCTTAGATTTGTCCTTTGGGAGACTTTTCTCGATCTCGTAGGTGTGTTTCATTTTTTTTTCTTTTTTCTTTTTTGTCTTCTGATCATATATTTTCAAATATCCTGTCTTCAAGCTCACTAATCTTTGTATGCTTCATCAATTCTATTGTTAATAGATTCTGAGGCATTTTACAGTTTATCAATTGAATTTTTCAGCTCCAGGTTTCTGCTTGGTTTTTGTTTTGTTATTTCAAAAATTTCTCTGATAGGTTTCTGAATTCTTTCTCTGTGTTGTCTTAAAATTCATCAAACTTCCTTAGAATAGCTATTTGAATTCTTTGCTGAAAGGTCACATAACTCCATCTCTTGAAGATTAGTCACAGGTGCCTTATTTAATTCATTTGGTGAAGTTATGTTTTTCTAAGTGTTCTTGATGCTTCTGGACATTGATCTATGCCTGGGTATTGAGGAGTTATATACTCATTCTAATCTTCACAATCTTGGCTTTTTTGAAACTTTCTTTCTTTATAAAGATTTCCAAATGTTCAAAAGGAAGTGAGTGTTGTAATCTTAAGTCTTTCATCACTGTAGTCATATTGGCAATGGTGGTATGCCAAACCCTGTAATTTTTTGTGTTTTGCAGACTTAGGGAGATATGCCCAGTGGACTTTGGCAAGACACAGGCGAATTCCCTACATTTCCTGACAAAGTCTCTTACTCAATTCCTTCACTCTTTATGCTGGGCTGCTAGAGTTGGGAGGAGGAGTGAAAAAGTGACATAGGCACTCCCTCATGGCCATAATAGCTGGAACAGTACCAAGTCATACCTGAAGCCAGTCTAGCCTCACCCAACGCCTTTATTGATTGCTGCCTGTCTACATCTAATGTTTATTAAAAAGCCAAAGGACACTTTAGTCATCTAGTGGTTAATCTTTCCAGAATTTGGTCCTTCCCTTGAAGGCACTAGGGTTCCCTTTGGCTCATGGTGGGTCTAGCAGTACCTATCAGGAACTAAGGCCTATAATCAGGGCTTTCAGGAATATTCTAGTTACTTCATTTTACTGTGCGTCAGCTGGTGCCCAAGTTGCAAAACAGGGTTTTCTGAACTCTTCCCTTTCTTTTCCCTAAAGGAAAGAAGATTCTCCCAGAGCTGCACTGTCTAGAGTAGAAATAGGAGTGACACAGGCAGTGTTTTGGCCACTGCTATTGATATCTCTGTGAGTCACATGCATTCCAAAACCACTGCCTCTGAGCCAAGAATCTGCCCAAGAATCACAGTATTTATGACCAGACTATGTCGCAAAGTTATTTTAGGCCCCAGGTAACATTCATCAACTGGTGGTGGGACTAGCAGTAACTCAGGTTTCTACCACTGAGGTGGAGGATTTCCCTCTGGAGTGGCTGGTTTAAATGTTCCTCTGTAGGTGTTGGCAGCTTTCTATCCTCTGTTGTGTTCCTCTATGACATGGTGGCCCTGAATTTCAATACAAAGTTCCACAATTGCTTCACTTTCTCTTACCAAGTGCATAGACTCTTCCTCCACCAGGGAGTCTCTGGAGCTGTCAGATGGAGCTATCAGTGAATTGGGGAGGGATGGCATAGGCAATAAGATTATCTTTTTTCCTACTTCAGTCATCTTTCCTTGACATGATGTTAAACGTAGGTACTGTGATCTCTCACCTGATTTTTGTTTCTTCTAAAGGTGCTTTCATGGGTGGGTAGTTGTTGAGATTGGTATTCAGATGAAGGAAAGATTGCTCAAGGTTTCTACTTAAGGTGCTTTTTGTGAGAATAGAAGTGGTGGCTTTTAAGCTCTTCACATATTAGAGAAAATGAAAAGTTTCAAACATTTTTTTTCTCTCTAGAAATTGTCCCATAATCTAAATTTAATGCATTTTTCCTTTTCCATCACAATTTGCTTGCCTAATTGATTACAAAGCAGTTTTCTACTATGTCCAAGATTAATGCTAAATGTGTGATACCAAAAAAATGGTATGAAAAATCTTGATAATGGAAAAATGTGAGAACAATTTGTGTAGCATTTATACCACATTATCATTAACTATTATCATTAGATTAGTGGAAATGATGCCAGCAGACACAGACAAACAGTATCAGTTTCTTTCATATAAGAAAAGAACATGGTTTAGTATACACACAATACCCAAAGAAGGAGTCATAGATACTTTTTCAGAAGGACAAATCTCACCAGCAAATGAATCAATACAGGCATTCAACCACTAATGGTATCATCTACTTAGGTTGATTATCCTATCTGGCTTCATAATTCATGCTCTTATCTTCTTTAATGTATTGATTTTGTATGCAAATAGACACTAGTAAATGATGAGTAAACCGAAATCACAGGATGCTAAGAGAGTTATTCAAGGTCTTAAAGTTATTAATCCAAATCAAGGACTTGGCCAGAAGTCCCTATGCATATCTATAACTGCTGCATTGTGTAGTCCCTGTATGGAGGGAAGAAAAGAGAGAGAGAGAGAAAGAAAGAAAGAGATGATATAGAGATGATAGACGTAGAGATAGATAGAGGTAGGGAAAAGAGAGAGAAAGAAAGGGAGAGAAAGGGAGAGAAAGAAAGGAAAAAAGAAAGGTGGGATGGAATAAGGGACAAAAGAGGAGAGAAGTAGGGGATGGGAGAGATAGAGAAAAAAAGGAAGAAAGAATGAGCAAATTATATTATTGAAAATTCCAAAGGCTGAACAATATTTGCTAAAAGGATTCTGAAGCCAATACCACAATCAGAAACTGCTGTGCAGTTTTTGTTTCTATTGTAGTTTTAACAAGGTAGGCATACTCTGTTTCTGGTTACCTATTGAAGGCTTGCAAGTATAGGTGTTTAATATAGGCTTCAGATGGATAGGAACATATAAGAACTCCTTTTTTTACATATGCTTTGAAAATTTTCACTGGAGCAAAACATTTAGCACAGCATGTGATGGTAATGTCAAATATGTGATTTAGCATTTCCTTAAAACAAATCACTGAGTATTATTTCCACCCACAATTCTTGACAATTCTGGAGTGCATAATGGAAATTTTGATGAAACATCAGTTATAGAAGAATTTTTAAAAGAGTCTTCTGTGATAGAGACTCTTACTAAAAGAAATCTTACATGAACGCTACCTAAATGACAAAAACTAGATTTTAAAATAAGTTTGAGATGAATAGTGTGCTAATGTTAAATCCCCATGCTTTTCATTTACTCCAGAATAAATATAGAGAAAGTAGACAGAATGTTGGCTCATGTCTTTTACAAGAGATCTTATATTTCACTTTCCACTGTTAACTTAATATTTAAATACTCATATTCTCCTATTCTTTAAAGTAGATAGTATAATACACACTTATACTTTTGAACACTGGGGTTGACAGGATTAAGAAAATTGTTCACAATGTTCTCTGCTCATCAGAACAGGATGTTATATGATGACTATAACAATTTTTTAATGTAATAAAAATAAGTTGTATTTAGGAAGAACAAAGGGAAAATTTAGAGCACTTCCAAAGAGGATTGGAAGTGGGTCCCTCTCATGAAAGAGCACAGGTGAGAGAAACCTGCAAGGGTATAAATGCTTTCTCCCTTTGAAATTGGTTTCCACTCTTTCATTGGCCTCTCTGAACCTCCAGGCAGTAGGAAGAACAAAGAGAATGTTTAAAGGACTTCCAAAGAGAGCTGAAAGTGGGTCGCTCTCATCAAAAGCAGAAGTGACAGAGACCTGGGGATGGGGGTGCTCAATGAGTATACTATGGCTCAGACCCACACCATTCTCTCTCTCACATGAGCTCCCTTAGCTCCCAATATTAGTTCACACACTACCCCCACCTTTTTGTTGAGACAGAGTCTCACTTTGTTGCCCTCAGTAGAGTGGTGTCACATCACAGCTCAAAGCAACCTCAAACTCTAGGGCTTAACTGATTCTCTTGCCTCAGCCTCCCTAGTAGCTAGGACCTGCCACAAGGTCCACTTATTTTGTTGTTGTTGTTGTTGCAGCTGTCATTGTTGTTTAGCTGGCCCTGACCGGGTTTCAACCCACCAGCCTTGGTGCATGTGGCTGGCAGTGTAACCACGGTGCTACGGGTGCCAAGCCCACACACTTCCACTTTGTGCTTCCAAGAAACACAGTTGAGTTGAGGAGTACTTGATCTGCTCTGTGGGCCTATGCTCTGATCCCTTAAGTTCAGTCTCTGAATATCAGGAGAGAGGTGAGATTGTCCTACATTTGCCCATGGTGTGCTCAAGTAGGCTTACAATTACTCTACTTCAGGGCCTTCCTGCTTTGCTGAAGTGGCCAGGTAGGAAAAATAGGGAAGGCTAGTGGGCAGAGACACCACAGTTTTTACACCCCTGGGCCCATTGAAAGTCTGTAAGAGGAAGGAGTGAGCTCCACTCTCTGTGGAAGCCTCTCTGTGTTGGGCATGCCTTCAGAGTAGCAGCCATCACAACTGAGATCCCCAACTCAATCGTCCTTGGGGCACCTGTGCTGACCCAAGTGTGAATTGCCCTGGCTGCCTAGGGTAGGGGAGGAGAAGAGACTGAATAGAGGAAAGCTTTTTCTCTGATCTCCTTTGTCTGGAGGGCCTTCCCCAACTTGCTGCACTCGTCTCTCATTTGAGTGTGGCCTGCCTTGAATGTCTATACCCTAGAATCACATAATTCTCTTGAGACCTGTCAGCCCCCTATAGCCACTGCAATCTGGGAAGGAGTTGGGAAATGCATGTGTAGGAGATAGTGACAGAAAACTTAAGGGATGAAGCTCCCAGAGGAGGATAAAGGCACACAGTGGGTGCAAAAGCAATATATGCCCTATCTCCTGGCTCAGGTCTGTGGTGAGTAGGAGTGACCCCAGCGGGGCTAGCAGCCCAGTTCTCTGGTCTCAAGAACCACCCAGCTCACTGGAAGCAGCAATCTGGGGAATCATGAGGGTAGAGAAGGTCTCCAATGGTCAGCAAGCCTATAGTCTGCCAGAGGTGTGAGGGGAAAAAAACAAACATTCCCATCTACTCCTTCCTTAGGGAACCAAATTGCTCAGGGTTTGATCTCTGCTGAAATCTTGCCCCTTCTTGGTATGCTTTGCAACTTCTTCCTGTGTAATCCCCAGTGTGTTCTGGCACTTCTCCCTGAGAATTACACCTGAGCTATATTTTATTTATTTATTTTTTTAATCTAGAACTTTTCCTTCTTTCTGAGATAATCTGATGACCAGTGTCTCTAGAAAATCATCTTCCCTCCCCTTAGAAAATGAATTCTAGCATGTATAGCAATTTTGTTTTTTTATTTTTTATTTTTATTTTTTTTGAAACAGAGCCTCAAGCTATCCCCCTGGGTAGAGTGCCATGGCATCACGGCTGATAGCAACCTCCAACTCCTGGGCTCAAGCGAGTCTCCTGCCTCCACCTCCCAAGTAGCTGGGACCACAGGTGCCCACCACAACTCCCGGCCATTTTTTGGTTGCAGCCATCATTGTTGTTTGGCGGGCCCGGGCTGGGGATTCGAACCCACCACCTTAGCCGATTGAGCCACAGGCGCCAAGTCAGCAATTTTATTTTTTAAAACCCAAGTCATCAGTGTCAGAATCCCAATCCTTACTTTAGCAAAGTTTAGGGACATATTGCAATTATTTTTTAAGAAATATTTTATATTCATTATCTTAAAATATGCTCTCTTTGTAATATTCTCCCACTTCAGTCCCCACCCCCTAGGCTGCAGAGCGGTTCTGGTCCATGGTGGCTTGTTAGGAAATAGGTTGCACAGCAGGAGGCAAGTGGTGGCTGCCCATTGAAGTTTCATCTGTATTTACAGGTGCCCCCAATGGCTCACATCACTGCCTCACTGCCTGAGCTCCACCTCCTGTCAAATAAGTAGTATAAGATTCTCATAGGAGTGTGAAATGTACATGCACTGGATCTAGATTGCACACTTCTTATGAGAATCTCGTACCTGATAATCTGAGGGGGAGATGTAGTTCACTTCAGTCATCCCCAAACCATCCCTCTTCCCCAGTCCCTGGGGAAAATTACCTTCCATGAAACCAGTCCATTTTGCCGAATAAGTTGAGGACTGCTGCTATATCACATATTTCTGAAAACTACTGATTATTCATCAAATATTTGTTAGGTATCAACTACATACCAGACAATTATATGAACACATAGGTAATCAGACCCTATCTTCAAAAAATGTATAATACTTTATAGGGGACAGAACATGTGGAAAAAGTCGCTTGGTTCAAGAACTATAAAAGAGACAAAGAAATTATGGAAGCTCAGACAAACATTAGATTTTCCCACAGTCACATGAGTAGTGAAGACTTGTGGAGGAGTATGCAGTTAAGTATGGACCTTAAAGAATAGGTAGAATTTGGCCATATGGTCCAGAACCCACTCAAGAGCCAGAAAAAAGTGATGAGTTTCTTGATATAAGCAAGGTACTTTAGTCCATAGAAGTCTTAAGTACCTTAAGGAGGGAAAATATTCCTATTTATAAATTTTGAGATGGTATCATTCATGTATTTGTCAGGTTGCATAGTATACAGGAAGGGACACAGGTTTGGGGAGCAGATAGACCTGTCTACTTTTGTCACTCCTATTTGTATTATGTTGTAACAAACTGATTGACTTTTCTGTGTCTTACCCCATAATGCAAACAATCATTTGTTTGTGTAACTCTGATAACCTGATCAGAATTATATTTTAAGAAAATTTATTTGTCAAAAATGTGTAGTTTATAATTAAAACAAAGTAATGCGAGAGATAGAGAAAAGAGTAAGGTGACTATGCCAATTTTTCAATTATAAGTAAAAGAACATGTGGCTAGTGGTAGGTAAAATGCACAGAAGAAGTAGGTATTGATGTTGTTAAAGCAATGACATTTAATGGTTGAAGACTGCTCTGAAGGAAGTATTAGAACTCACTCAAAAATATTGCATGTGGAATTTTAAGAAGACACAAGTATTATTAGATAAGAAAATCAGTGAAAGTATCTGGTCTAGAATAAACATTTATAGATATATTCTCATGTCTTACTGCTAAGAATTGATTTTTGAGTTTCCCTTGACCAATGTAGAGATACATTTAGAGGCTGCATACTCCACACACACATCAGAATATTTTTGCCAGGTAGAGAATTCTGCTTTCAGTAACTACAAGGATAGAGATAAGCATTAAGTTAGTGCTTCTCTAGTCACAAGATTTTTTTATTTGTAACTAATAGTCTTTATTCATACAGAATATGTTCATATTCTAACCTTCGTTAATCTTACATACACAACTAATCCAGATATCGTAGTTTTTAAAAATATAGCATGACTATTAATTTTAAGAAAATAGAAGAAGAAATGGACAAATAATTGAAAAGTGAAATCTTTCAACAGAGAATAGAAGCCTATAAAAAATAAAAAAATCCTAAAATTGAAATAAGCAAGATATGAAATTAATTCAAAGTTGAAATAGAATGGTTATTTATTAGCAGAATGATCATTCAAATGCATTTACATTGAAGGAAAGAGAATATAGTGGTGAAATAAGCCACCCTGGAGACAAGTAAGCTGGAGGGATTTGAAGTCCACACCAAAGATACCTCATACAATCAATGTTCATCCATAATATCCCCAAAGCCAAAACTGAGTGTTTGTCAACCACATACTATCTGATATTCCAGTTAAATTATGTGATGTCTATGTCCCATTTCTACCAAAGGCTAAGGGTACCTTTGTTAAAATCAATTATGAGAAGATATGGTACCACTAATCTCAAAATAATTTTGAAAATATTACTGTTTGGCTACTTTTCACAATATCCTACAAAATACCCTCATCAATTGTACACATATCTCCACTGACAATCATTTAAGCCAATAACTTGAAATTTACACCAATCTTTCTAAGGCCAACTTCATCCTATTTACAACATTCTGCTTTAATTTGCTTCTACTTGGGCCAATAAACTTTATTTTCAAATAATGAAATATTGCTGTAGATATAAACCTTCTGATTAACAATATGCCCTCACATTTATTATTCTATTCAATCTTTAGATATTTTACCTTAAAATTATGGATTTTATATATAAATTTGAAAAATTTGCAGAATTTTATACAAAAAAAATTAAAAAGCCCTAGATTTAAATGCCACCCAAGTACTAGACAAGCCTTCTTATTATGTAAGTAAAAGAAAGGAGTTTTGAAAAAGATATTTCCTTTAGTAGAGTGCAGAAGATCATTCCAAGTAAAAGCTTTGATAAAAAGATTATTCTATAAAGATCAATTCTTTTTTTTTTCCTTAAGATCAATTCTTTTATTAGACATTACCGTCTACAAACATATGTAACAACTTAGTCTTTGTCAAAAAGATGTTTACAATTAGTGTGGCATAGGTTAGGTTGTACTTCTTTGAAACAATGGAGTTACTTAAGATCATAAATCAGTGAAACAAATCAAACAAAGTGTTTTGGAGATGTGTAGACATAGCTATGAACACAGCCAAAGAATGAAGTCAATATGTGGTTATATTGTTTTCATGATAAAATATTTAATGTCACTCTACACAATCTACTTCAAAGGAAAATATACTCATGTTTTATGCTACTTAATAAAACAAATAGTAAATTGAGTTCTAGTTGTTTCTTCTTTCCTAATCTAATTTCCAAGCAAAGTTTGAATTTCTTCCTTTCCATGGCTTAAAAGTAATTTATCTTTAAAGAACTTAGCTACAAATGTCTGTAACAAAAATCCATAGATCTGTATAGATATGAAACAAATTAAAATGAAAAACCAAGTAATAGTCTGATGACTGTTTTCTGTAAAATGCCTTTGAGTGATGAACATACTGCTAATGTGTTTGGAAACAAAAAGTAAATATAACTGAATACTCAATGTCATTCTATAGAAAGAAACACAAATTATTTAGAAAGTGGAAAGTGAAGTAACATTTAAATTGCTTTGTCCAAGTAAGTGGCCAGAACCAGAAAACCTTCTCTTCAAGAAGAAACAATTTCTTGTAACACAAAAAATACTTAATTTCCATAAATTTTTTTCTGTTAAAAACTCATAAATTAAAAGAAAAACCTTGCCATAGTTTTCCTTGCTGGACTTCAGAGTCAGAGATATAAAAATAGTTTCTTTAGCTCTTTTATAATAATCGTTTTTGGAGAGGAAAAAATGCACATTTTCCTCAGCAGAATTTCTGAGTTATCTTTGGAAACTTAGTTTAAAATATCTACTTCTTAAAAAAATAAAAATTAAGAATAAGTTAAAAATCTACACATCAAAGACTTATAAATTCTTGCATATTGTTGATTACAAATAATAACCAGTAGCTAAAGTTTTTTCTTGAGAGTCATCATAATTACCATTATCATTCTCAATGACAAAATATTTAATTATTGAAATTTAAATATTAATATGATTCCTCCCTTGGCTAGACTAATGAAGACAAAGTATTTATCCTATCACTATGGGTAATTTGTGACATTTAAAGTCCTGGTAATGAAAAAAACTAAACATGTAACTAATATTCAACTTTCAAACAAGAATCCTTTTTAGAAAATGGCTAATGTTAGCACATTAATATGAGGTTCTACCGTAGATCCTAATTCTATTGCATTAAGTTTATAGCCATCATTTTAACTGAAGAATCAAGTTTTGCCTAATAAAATAATGCTACACTTTCTCTGTTATTATTGTTATCAAAATGTCAAGTATTTGGAAATTTTTAAAACTGGATGTTTAGCACTCCTCAAAACACTTTCTTGAGACAGATTCAGCAAGAAATAAATTGCTGAAATTTTAAGAAGTAAATTGATTTGGGAGGGGTCAAGATAGCTGACTAAAAGCAGGTTTTGCCAGAACCTCCTATCCAGAGAAAGAGATATTGGACTGCAGTGGACTCAGAAAAACTGATGGTGAAGAGTTAGCTCAGGGAGAAGAAAGTGAAGTGCACATCATTCCTGCTTAAAAGCTTTGAGGCTGAGAAAGAGGAAGAAAGATAACCAAAATCATGTACAGAGCAACTAGTAGGAATGCTTCTGTTGCCAAGGGAACAAGAGACACTTCCTTCAACTGGGAGGTCCATGGCTTGTTTTCTGCCAATGAGCAGGGAACAAAGAACATCTCACCTCATCCCATGGGAGAGAGCCAATAAATCTCAGTCCCCTTCCACCAGGTAGGTTCTGTCTCTGAGCCCAGGCTCCATCCAACCTGGCACAAAAGTGAACAAATATTCTCTGTGTAATTCTGATCCCACAGCTCACCCTTTCCCCTATCATAGTTGTCTGATGTACTGCCCCCTACAGAGGCCAGAGTGTTAAACAAGTTCACTGAGAGGCTGGGGCATTGTGTGGGCCATTGAGTTGCAGCATGGAAACAGTGGTGAGGCAGCTCTCACTTCAGCAGGTAGAGAGGTGGGCTATGCTGACTCCCTTTCCCACTAGCAGAGAGTCTTCTCCAGCCCTCTGAGAGCTTTCAGACAGATTTGACTGTGGATTTTTGTTTTCTGGCAGCCTGGCAACCCTCTGAACTCTTTGGTGCAGGTGTTGCTCATGCTGTCTGAATGAGTTTTACTGGAACTCTCAGCTAGAACAATCCATCGATTACTATCCTTCTGCCACAGCTGTTTGGATGTGTGGGTTCACCACTAGTTTGACTTTGTTTCAGTGGCAGTGGGGATGGGGGTTGATGTAGATTCAGCATGTCTATCTGTGGATTCCCCTCCTCAAGCTATCACCAGCAGAGGATGGGGCTGCAGGTGTTTGTATCTTTGGCCAGCAGAGATTCCATCAAAATACTGATACTACTTAGGATTGGGTAGAAGGCAGGCGACATCAAGACAGAGCCAGCTTGTGCTATCTCACCAAGCAGTGCCTCAGAATCTGTGGTTGCAGCCTGAAAGGGACATTTGTGAGGCTTTCAGGGAAAATCCATCATAACAAGCCCAAGCTCAGTGGAGAAAGGGTGGTTAGCTCCAGTTCATGGGGTTTCCCACTTCCACTCTCATCGTGCCAGTGCCAGTTTTAATTGCCAAATAGGTTAGTACAGTGTTTTCTAAGGATGCTCAATTAAATCATCTGTAAATTATTATTTAGGGGCAACATATCATTTCAAGTAAAACATATAATTAATACATTAAAAAACAAAAAGCTAAAAATACTCATGGGGAGGTACCAGAAGAACTCTGGCAACATAAAGTATCAGAGTAGATCAACCCCCTCTCCCAGAGATTATAAGGGAGATACAATAGAAAATACCATCCATAGAGAAACTGCTGAAATGGAAGAAATAGAATTTAGAATGTAGATGACAAATAAGATTATTGCAATGGAGAACAAGATGAAAATAGAAATCCAAAAAATAGTTTAATATTTGTCTCAGGAAATTGATGAATTCAAAGATAAAGTCACCAAGAATAGAGTTATAATGAGGAAAGATATAGCAGAGCTTAAGGAATTAGAAAAGGCATTTGAGGAGCTTCAAAACACAGTAAAGACACTCAGTAATAGAGTTGAACAGGGAGAAGAAAGAATTTCAAAAATTGAAGACAAGAATTTTGAACAATCCCAAGCATTCAAAGAGGCAGGAAAAAAGGGGAACAAATATTCCCTGAATGACTTATGAGATCATTCCAAATGATCAAATATCCTAATCATTGGAATTCCTGAAGTAGAAGAGGATGGTCCAAAAAGCACAGATTCTCTATTTCAAAGGTATTATGGTGGAGAATTTCTCAATCATTCTGAGAAACACAGAAATCCAGATAATAGGTAGTTTCAGAACCCCAGAACAACTCAATTCAAACAAAGCATCTCCTAGATACATTCTAATTAACTTTGCCAAAGTTAATGTGAAGGAGAAAATCCTGCAAGCAGCCAGGTATAAGAAAAGTCTTATCCATAAGGGAAAAAAAAATCAGGATGACCACAGATCTTTCAAAACTCTTTAAGCCTTTACGCTTCTTAAACAAAACAATTTTCAGCCCATGATCTTGTATCCTATTAAACTGAGTTTCACTGATGATGAACTGAGACCAATTTATAGAACTAGACCAATTCTAAATAAGGTACTCAAATCCATTTTTCCTAATGACCTGCATGATGGTCCACCACCAAAGTAAATACACCCAGAAATTAAATAACTAGTTTCCACAAAGGTTAAAAGGAGAAAAATAAGCTTTGGACTTTGAGAAACAAGATTACAGAAACTGCACCACACCTATCAATTCTCCCAATAAATGTGAATGGTTTTAATTCTCCCCTAAAGAAGCACAGGCTTACTGACTGTATACCAAAGCTCAGGCCTGATATCTTCTGGCTCCAAGAAACACACTTAACCTCAAAGAATAAAGTAAGACTTGGAATGAAGGAATGAAAAACAGTAATCCAGGCAAATAAAAATCAGAAAAAAAACAAGTTTTTAAATTTTATTTACAGATACAATTGGACTTAAACCAACAAAAATAAGAAAAGATAAGCATGGACACTAGATACTGGTCAAGGAAAGCACACAACATGAAGAGATTTCAATAATAACATTTATGCAACCCACCTGAATGCTCCTTGATTTATAAAACAAATTCTAACTGATATGAACAATATATCTTCCTGCATTATAATAGTTGGAATTTTAACAACCCCTTGAGAGTATTAGACAGATTCTCCAAGAAGAAACTAAACAAGTAAGTAATGGACTTAAACATGACCTCAGAACGAATAGACTAAACAGTCATATACAGAAAATTTTATCCTAACAAAACTGAATTCACACTTTTCTCATCAGCCCACAGATCATCCTCCACAATTGATCATATCTTAGGACACATGACTAACCTTGACAAATTCAAAAGAAAAGAAACTATTCCTTGTATCTTTTTGGACCATTACAGAATAAAAGTTGAACTCAACAGCAGTAGAAATCTTCATACTTAAATAAAGTCATAGAAACTAAATAACCTTATGCTGAACAACACCCAGGTTAAAGACACAATTATGAAGTAAATCATTGTATTTCTGGAATAAAATCATAATGACATCACAAACTATCAAAACATGGACTATTTCAAATGCACTAATAAGAGGTAAATTTATAGATGTAGATGCCTTCATTGAGAAAAATGAAAGAGAGCAAGTTAACAATCTAAGAAGCCATTACAAACAACTGAAAAAAGAATAACAACCCACTACAAACCCATCAGAAGAAAAGAAATAACAAAAATTAATAGAGAATTAAATAAAATTGAAAACAAAAGAATAATTCAGATCAGTGAAATAAAAAGTTAGTTCTTTGAAAAGATTTGTAAAATGTATAAGCCTTTGATCAGACTAACCAAAAACAGATAAATAAAATCTCTAATAACTTCAGTCAGAAATGATAAAGGGGTAATAATAACAAATACCACAGAAATATAAAATATCCTCAGTGATTACTACAAAAAACTCTATGCCCAGAAATCTGAAAATGTAGAAGAAATGGACAAATACTTGTATTCATGCCTCCTTCCTAAACTCAACTAGAAAGATTACAAATATTGAATAGATCTATATTAAGCACCAAAATAGCATGAACTATACAAAATATCCCCCAAAAGAAAAGCCCTTGATAAGATGGTTTCACATCACAATTCTACCACAACTTAAAAGAGGAACTAGTTCCTATATTGCATAATCTATTCCAAAACATAGAGAAGAAAGTAATTTCCCCAACATGTTATATGAAGCAAATATCACCCTGATTCCCGAACCAGGATAGGATCCAAGAAAAAAAGAAAACTATAGACCAATATAATTAATGAATATCAATGCAAAATTTTTCAATAAGATCTTAGCAAGCAGAATGCAGTGACACATTAGAAAATTTATACATCATGATCAAGTGGATTTTATCCCAGGGATGCAAGGTTGGTTCAATGTAAATCCATAAATATAATTCACCTCATAAATAAAATTTTTTAAAAAACCATATGATTCTCTCAATTGATATAGAAAAGGCTTTGATAATATCCAGCATCCTTTCTTGATAAGAACACTTCAGAAAATAGTCTTAGGTGAGACATCTCTTAAACTGATAAAGCCAGTATACAGCAGGGACTCAACTACAAATTTATTAAAATTCATTGAATAATATAACAGCATCTCAGGATACAAAATCAATGCTCATAAATTAGTAGCCAAGAACACTCAAGTAAGGAATAAAATCAAGGACCCTATACTTTTGCAGTAGCTCCTAAGAAGATTAAATATCTGAGAATATTTATATCAAAGGACGTGAAAGATTTGTATAAAGGGAACTATGAAACCTTGAGAAAATAACTAGCAAAAGATATTAACAAATGGAAGAACTTACCAACTTACCATGTTTGTGGTTGTGAAGAATCACTGTTGTTGAAGCATCCATGCTACCTAAAGCAATCTAAATTTAGATTTAAACAAATCCCCATCAATGCACCAACCTCACACTTTTAAGAACTTGAAAAAGTAGTATTTTGTTTCATATGGAACCAGAAAAAAACCCAAATAGCAAATGCAGCTTTTAGAAATAAAAACTAATCTGGAGGCATCACATTACCAGACTTCAGGCTATACTACAAGTGTGTAATCAAACTGTATGGTACTGGCACCAAAATAAAGACATAGATCTATGCAATAGAATAGAGGATTTAGAAATTAACCCAGCCACATGTTGTTATTTAATCTTTGATAAGCCTAACAAAACCATGCACTGGGGAAAAGAATTTCTATTTAATAAATTATGCTGGAAGAATTAGCCACATGTAAAAGACTGAAACTGGACCCACACCTCTCACCAAGAACAAAAATTGATTCTCCCTGGATAAATGATTTAAATTTAAGACACAAAACAATAAAAATTCTAAAAAAGAGAACAGGGGAAATGCTTGAAAATATTGGCCTGGGGAAAGATTTCATGAGAAAGACCCTCTTGGCCATTGCAGTGATACCAAAAATAAATAACTTATTTGACCAAGCTAAAAAGCTTCTGCACAGCTAAGGGTACCACAACCAACACAGACAGCCTTTGGAATGGGAGAAGATAATCACATGTTATGAGCCTGACAAAGGCCTGATAGTAGAATCTACAGAGAACTTAAATTAACCAACAAGAAAGGGGCAAACAACTTCATTTCTTCGTGGGCAAGAAGCTTTAACAGAAACTTCTCTAAAGATGACAGCCAAGAAATACATGAAAAAATGCTCTTCATCTTTAATCACCAAAGAAATGTGAATCAAAATCACTCTGAGATATCACTAACTCCAGTAAGATTAGCCCACTCACAAAGTCTCAAATCTGCAGATGCTAGTATGGATGTGGAGAGAGAGGAACTCTTCTACACTGCTGGTAAGATTATAAACTAGCACAACCCTTATGGAAAGAAGTATGGAGAATTCTTAAAGAACTAAAGGTCAACCTTCGATTTTATGCACCAATCCCATTGCTTTGTATCTTTCCAGAAGAACAAAAATCATTTTACTACAGGGCATTTGCACTAGAATGTTTTTTGCAACTAAATCCACAATTGTCAAGACATGGAAGCAACTCAGTGCCCATCAGCCCATGAATGGATTAACAAATGGTTGTATTTGTATACCATACTATTCAGCCATAGGAAAAGATGGAAGACTTTATATCCTTTGAGTTTACCTAGATGGAGTTGAAACACATTGTTTTTAGTACAGCATCTCCAGATGGGAAAAAATCCAATGAACTCAATATAAATATAAAACCGATACATAAACAATTACACACCCATACAAACATTAAAACACAAATATAGTCTAAAAAGGGGGAGAGGTAAGGAAGGAGTGGAGATGGTGAAGAGGAGGACAATAGGCGGGGGTGGGGGGGAGGGCAATGAACAGGATCTCACTTAATGTACACAATTCCAGGCTCTTCAGCACATACTCTGGGTGAAGGGCTTTTCTGTAACTTGAACTTTACCTTGGAAGTGAGAACATGTAACCTAAAAATTTGTACCCTCATATTAAATTGAAATTTAAAGAAAGAAGCAAATTGATTTGTTAGTATGAGCCAGGACAAGCTGAAGAATATTGTGCCTATTAATTGTGTGCTGAAAGCAATCCCTCAGCTCAGAAATATCAATTCATGGAGAAATCTAGTAAGCTATGTGGACTTTTCAATATGTGTTTGTTTAAACATTTGCACATGTTAATGTTTGCATTTTTTATTTAAGAAATGTTATATGCTCGTTGTAGATCATGAAAGAAATATTGAAAAAAGTATAGAAACACAAAGATCATTCTACTTCATCTGGTAACATACATTTTTCCTCCAATTTTATATTTTTATATTTTTAAAAAAGCATAAAATGTTTCATTATGAGGTATAGGCAGTTTGATCTCCAGAATTTTTTCACTTTTTAATTTAGAATTGATTTAGTTTTACATAATGGGACTAAGGAGTACAAAGTGTCTATCTTAGGGTCCATAATTCGTTAAAGTCGGCATGCCATTTAACTATGGTACATTTGTCAAACATAAGAGACTAACATTGGTACCATACTATTTAATAAACTACAGCTATTACTGGGAACTCACTATTTTATTTTTCCATTGATACCCTCTTTTTGAAACCTGGATCCAGCAAAAGGATACTACAGTGAATTAGTCAGTATTTTTCTTTAAAAAAAAAAAACTATCATTATATTGTGTTTGCTTTTGTATATGGCCTTTAAAAATAAAGACACAGATGCAGGTTCAGAGGAAAAGCGTCTCCTAGAGAGTCGACACCAATTGTAGACCTCCAAACATATTATGGTGAAAAAGCTGACCTCCGTTAGATTAAAGAACTAGGTTTAACACTCAGGAAGTTATAAACTTCAGTCAAACCAAGGAGGACAATTAAATTCTACTCTAAGAGAGCTTGAAGAGCTCCAGAAATGTTAATGTAGTATTGGGTTCTTGGAACTTAACCTGAAGATGAAAGAGTAATCTCGTATTTATCCTGAAATCAACACAATGATAATGAGGAAAGGATGAAGAAACTTACACTTTCTCTTATGAAGTTAAGTTTGTCTATACTATAAGAATTTTACCCCCCAATACTTAGAGATATGTTAAACTATAGCAATGACATTGTAATATGAATTCTCAGTAATTCAATTTATCTCTAAATGAAATCCTATTTCAAACACAAAATTATGTTTTTTTAACTTTTTCTCCCAAGTCTATCTTTCATACTAAATGTCATATTTTCAACAGAATGTAGCATTTTCTATTTAACTAAGATTAAGACAATTCAGGATGAAAGACCAAGAAAGCAAGCCATTTAATCAAAGGGATTACCTCTTAATCAAAGGGAAAACATAAAATATAACCACCTGGCTGAATTGATGGCTCACTTGAAGATCAGGGTCATGATTTTAGAGTAAAATCAGTCAACACGATAGTGTTTACATCTTTCTTTCTGTCTCCCTCTTTTTTTTTCTTTTTGCCACTTTTTTGTGTTTGTATAGTGTTGATTATATAGAGAAAAATACACAAAACATAAATATACAGCTTAATGTGTTACCACAAGGCAAATAATTTTGTGACAGAAATCAAGTCAAGAAGCCAAATATTGATGGCTTTCCCTAAGTTTTGTCTGTGCCACCTCCTAATCAATATCTTCATTTAGTCACAAAGTTAATTGCTACCTTGACTTCTTACATAGTAATTTGTTTATTTTTGGAATTAATATAACTGGAATCAGTTACTATATATTCTTTTGTGCCTGGCTTCTTTCTCCAACTATTATGACTAAAATATTCATCTATGCTGTTACATATAGCTGTAATAAATTCATTTTATTGTTTGTAGTATGAACATTTTATGAATATCACCCTATGTCCCCCTCTATTCTGCTGGTATGAATATCTGGGCAGTTATCACTTTCAGCTATTAAAGTAACAGTGCTATGAACATTTTTCTGCATGTCCTTTGCTTTTACATGTATATAGATTTCTGTTAGCACATTCTTACTGGTGGGAATGCTGTGACTATGTTCAGTTTAACATAGGAAGGAATATATTGATTTAATTTTCCACAAGCAGTATATGAAAATGCCTCTTCCTCCATATTCATAGCACGACTATTGGTCCTTATATTCTTTTATTCCTGTGGTGGATGGTGTTTTGTGTTTCAATAAGCCTTTTCATCCTGAGTAATTGAGAAGATTTTCATGTTTCTCAATTGGTAAATTGTATATGCTTTTGAGAAATGTTATTCACCAAGTTCCTCAAATATCTTCTCCCACATTAAAGCTCTCTTTTCTCTTTATTTTTTTTCTCTTCCTCAACAATGTGTGCAATGTAATGAATTTTATTAATCTTTTCCTTTAGGTTTGTTTTTCTTGTGTTCTTTAACAAATCTTTCCTGAACACAAGGTCATGAATATATCCTATGACATTAATTTCTAGAGCCTTTATAATTTGTTTACGTGTCCGTATTTAAGTGCACAATACACTTGGAGTGTGAGTAGTCACAGAGTTTAATACAGTACTCTTTACAGTATTAATATTGGTCCCATAGGTTGAGCAGCCTGCAGAAGTGAGAGGATTCGCCAGTGAATTATTAGAGAAAGTATGCTAAAAAGATAGGAGACGATGATTAGAGAGCATGAAACCACCAAAATATGCAGATTCCTACTTGGGGGAATGTCAAACATTAGGGCTGGACCATGGCATTCAATTACAAGGGTACAGTGAAGGAAAAGATTAGAACTAGCAAAGGAAATGTTAAATAATTTAGATAATTTGGTGTTTTATTTTCATTTCTTTCTTTTACTTCCAATACCTTTGATTACTCTATATTCTTCACTATTGTCTATGCAACAGTCCCTATAACTTTCTATTGTATTACTAAAAGTAACCTTTTAATAATACCTAATATTACATTGAAATATCTATTTAAAAAACTATAATCATAATTCATAGAAAATTTCTAACTCATACATAGTGAAAAGAATCATGAAAGAGTTCTTGATCTCAGGGTACCTATCACAAATAGACAACAAAACCATTCATTCTAGATCATGCACTCACTCTCTGTTTTAAGAACTTAGACAGTAGTTTTTTGTTAAAGACTGAAAATATTTTAAGAGAAAAGGGAAATTCTGAAATATATAGGAGAAGTGGTGAAAATAGCTGGAATATTGCATCCTTTTTCATTTGCCCATAATTAAAAAAAACAACGTATTAATGGGTTAACATTTTCCCTTATTGGAGAAAAATCATTTGAATATATTTACAAAGTTAGACAGAAGTTAAGACTATTTGATGTTTAAACTTAGCTTATAAAATGTATTTGAGAAATCTGAGTTCTTCTGTTTCAATACTGACTTCAATATAAGATAGTAAAGTGTATGATAAAACAATAAAAACTTTGTTTTTGATAAGATATTGACTTTTGCATTATTTAGGCTTTTAGTTCAGATGAATAGGCCAAAGACCCCACAGAAGTAGTGCTCAAATAGGATTGAAACATAAAATCTCATTTGGGAAGGGGCCCCTGTTTCAGAAAGTCATCAGGGACTGTGGTTATTCTATATTGTAGCATCACCATCCCTAGGCAATTGCCCTTATCATATGGCCTAAGATTGCCATTTCCTTTTCAATGCTCTATATGAGGAGAAAAACACAGGGATCATAGAATTTGTGTTCAAACTGAGAATGACTCTGTTAATAATTATTTAACAGATTTAATCATTGTTGTAGCTCAGTGGTTAGTGCACTGGCCCTGCACACCAGGGGTGGCAAGTTTGAGCCTTGCCTGGGCCTGATAAACAAAGAAAAAAATTAATTAAAAAAATCATATAAACTATTGATGGCCAGAGTAAGTGTGAGTATATTACAATAAAGAGCAGTGATGTTTAACCAGAGTGCTGTGAAAATTTTTAATGATCATTAATTAAATTATGTTCAAAAGAAGTTCAAGGAATAGTGAGTATATTCTTTTTTCTTTTTTTTTTTTTTTGAGAAACACAATTTAAGTGTGCTGTAGAAGTTTAACTATAGTTCAAGTGTTCCATGAAATAAAGGTTGAAAAACACTGATACAAAGAAAGATGAAGCAGATAATAAATCTGTCTCTAAAGACATAACCCACAAGTTGCATACATCATTTTTTCTCTTATACCATTGCCTACAATGATTCCATGGCCACGCATCCAGCATCCAATCAATCTTCAAAATCATGTTTTTATCTGAAAGACTACATGTCCAGATAAAAGTTTTACTTAAAAGTCTCTGGACTAGGCACAGTGTCTCACACCTGTAATCCCAGCTTTGTGGAGTCTGAGGTTTGACACTGAAGTGAGCTGTGATTGCACTATTGTAGTCCAGTCTGGGTGACAGAGCCAGACCCCATTTCTCAAAAAAAAAAAAAAGAAAGAAAGAAAAAAGTCTGTGAAAAGGAAGACATGAACGTGGTTGGCAACTGTGAGCGTCTGCTCCATCATTAGAAAATACACACAGCCAATCATCCCATCTCGCCCTGCCTTTAACCAAAAAAAAAGTTATTAAAAAACTTGTCCCCTCCTTTATATTAAGGAAATGACTTTAAAAATCGATACTTATATCCAACAATTTACTTTTACATCTTACTTTAAACACTACATCTGGCTTGCGATTCAGGAAGGATTTATTGAACATAAGCACGAGGGACGACAAAATCATGTTTTATTTTAGGAACAATTTTAAGTTTTGTTCCTTATCCATTTTTATCAGGGATATTTTAGGTAGCCTTCGGGGCATAGGAGCATGTTTCATGGTGGGATCATTATCTGGAAGCCTCTTTTTTAAGAAAAAAGAAAGAAAGATGAGACATGATGGTTCAGACCACGTTTCACTGGCAAAAGGAAAATTAATAAAATATTAAGCCAAATTTATAATTTAAAATATAAATTAGAAACCAAAGTATAGAATGTAATTTAGAGTTAAGTCTTATTTCCTGATTGTGGAGAACGGAAAATGTAAGATTTTTTAAGACACATACCAAATAGTGAAGTAGACCAAGAATAATAAGCCAGGATTTTCAGAACAGAGATTAATTGACAGGATGAATCACTGGTGAAAATTTTCTTACAGGCTCAATTCCTCTGCTCTCTAGCACTGTGTCTTTCTTAATTTTGAAATGAAAATAAATAGCATATTTAGAACACTAGACAGCTTCTAAAATCATCCTGCTATTTTATTAATACTTTTCTCTTGGATTATGAGAAAATCAATTTTGAAATAATTTTAGTTCCTTTCATTTAGTTGATGATTTCTCAATTAACTGATAATGTATATTTGTTCTTTATGTAATGAGAAATGAGAAACCTTTATTCTGGGTAAAAAGTGTTCAGAAAACATTTATAGTTTACAGCTTTAGATCATGCAGTCAAAATATGCTAATTAGTTCTGTAGAAAGACTATCAAAACTATGAAGAAGAAAAGCATATAGACCGTGCCACTGAAATAGGAGAAGTCACCACAGTGCTGGCAAGTCCAGGAATTATAAAGTAACAAAACGAATCAGCCCGTGCTCAGCATCTAATCTGCCCTACCCCTGAGAAAGGTCTTAGGTCTGAGACCAAAAAATAATGACCATAACTTTTGAAAGGTTTCCTAGAACATCATTTTTAGACTGTGCGTTTATAAAATCATACTCCACAGGAGCATGATAACTTTCTAAAGCTAATTAATTATTACAGATGCGCAGTAAGTTTTAGACAAGTCTACTAACTTCTGTCAGATACTAGTATCTGTCTATTTCTGAATCAGTTTCTCTTAACCTCTACCCATTACATACTCTTTATATTTAGGTCAATTCTAAGACCCTGCATGTGATTAGGAAAATATTCTCAATGAAGTGGAGGTCTGACATACTACTTGAACAAATGTTAAGATTGGCTCAGGCTCAGTAGTGGTAAGGCAAGGTTGATTAAAGAAAACTGTTAGGTTGAGGAGACTGAAGTAAGTTCCACTGTTACTAGTGGCTACAATAAATTTTAAATTAAGATAGTGACATAAATGAGAATAGATTATAAAATGTAAGATGAATTAGTTTTTTTCTCTGAGCAATCTCATTGTCTTATTTCATTTTTCACCACTATTCAATTCCTCTATAAACTGTCCAAATATCATTTATAATATCTCAAAAATATTGCAACATAGGTTTTATTAGCCTATTTTATATATGAGAAAATTAGTGCTTTGGAGAGTTTAAGTGATTTCCCTGATGAAAGAAGAGGTGAAGATAACTCAGCAAAAGGAAATTCCTGGGCAAATCCAATTACTCATTAAATTCTACCTAACCAATGGCCTGTTGAGTATAATGGCTTGGAGACAAAATAGAGAAATAAGATCTTTATTTATTTTGTTATCTTAGTGGTTTATTCAGAAGAGAAGCAATAATTAGCAAAAAATGAGACTCTTTAAGTACCAAAATAATTTCCCCTAAAGAGAAGCTAAGAACCAGAAACAGCAAATGCAATTCTATCACATACATTGTTTTATAATTTAAATTATACGTGGATGTTTTCATTTGCACTACCTTCCTTTAGAATTCTTTCTGAGAAAGAAACTTTGACAGATTAATAGAAATAATGAATGTATTTGAGTATTTCATTTCACTAATTTATCATAGGACTAGTAAATAAATGTTTCCAATTAATACACTTCAGTTTCACAAAGTTGACATTATAATATTTAAAATATTGTAGTCATTGATGAAAATATTTTTGAAGTTTTACACTAGCAATATTATTGCTTCTTTAAGAGCAATTTAAAAAGATAACTACTCTATATTAGAATGAGTAATCTAGTTTTTATTGAAGTTATGCTTTGGTATTAAAAAAATTTTGTTGCAAATTTTATTGTTATAGAGACATTATTTTCAAAAAGATTTATTCATTTGAATAAAACATAATAAATAAGCTTATAATTTCATAAATGCAGCCAAGGTTCTTCATAAAAAGATTTATTTTTATAACACAAAGTTTCTATATTATAGTTTTATGTTAACTAATATGAGCCTGAACAAAATGTTTTATTAAAATTTATATAAAGAACACTTAAATCCAGAAGTCTTGGAAATAATTTCTAACTAAGCATGCATACACATTCAAACACATCCAGAGGGATGGCCCAGACAGTCATAAAGAAGAACGGCTTTGATGAGGACCATGAATTTTTCCCTTACTTTTGGAGTATTAGGTACAGGACTAAGATAATTATGAGTTACAAACTTTTTGTTTTACTTAAACCCTACCTGTTCTAGAGCCAACACAGAACTATCGTGCCTAGGTTTAATATTTCAATCTAATGTTTACTAGCTATGTAATATATAATTTTGGAGAAATAATTTAATCTCTCCATGCCTCATTTTCCCCATCTTTACTATTGGGAAAATAATAGTATTAATTAATACAGTTAAAGAAATATTTAAATTCATAAATATCCATTCCCTTGATTCTTTTTCATGGTTAGTCTATTTCTTCTAACAAGCCTTCCTACATTATTATAGCCCATGGAGTTCCATTTAATTGACAATATATATAATTATATTAAATATACAGTACCTACTATTTTTACTGAACTTTCCATATGACTGATATTAGCATTAGTAATGAAGGCAGACACTTAATAAGATACAGAGCACATACTATGTGTGTGTGTGTGTGTGTGTGTGTGTATGTCTGTGTATGTGTGCATGTGTATGGACGTGTGCACATGCGTATTTCTTATCTCTGGCCCAATATATAAAAGGTTTTGGCGTAATTGTTTTTCTTGGATAAAATAAGAGAGCTAAAACTCTATAAAGGCTAAATTTACAAAGGTAAGTAACTTAATTCAACACCAAAAAGTCCAACAATAAAGTATAATGATTACATCTATATTTTGCCTGCTGAATAAAATGTCATTTATGGGAAAGCTTTCTTTGTTGTTGTTGAGACAGAGTCCCACCCTATACCCTGAGCAGAGTGCATGGCATCATAGCTCACTGCAACCTCAGACTCAGGCTGTGAGCATCCCACTGCCTCAGCCTCGAGAAGCCACTGGGATTACAGGTGCTTGCCTTGGTGCCCAGCTGGGTTTTTTCAATTATTTTCATGAGTGGGGGTCTCACTGTTGCTCAGACGAGTCTTAAACTCCTGAGCTCAAGCAGTTCTCTTGCCTCAGTCTCCCACACTGCTGGGAGTACAAGCATGAGCCACCATGCCTGGCACTTCCATTTTTTTAAACTCATTCACTTGAAAGGTATTGTCTAATCTGAAGGAATTAATATAGAATGAAAAATAAACTATCAATGTGTCGTTATTAATTAATGAACCAATCTTCTACTTCCTATTTATATTAGGGCTGAATGCAATAAATAAAAAGAACATTCATGTACAATAATAAAGTAGATTTTCTGAGTAGTAATAAAAATGATATAAGAACATAATAACATTTTGTCATTTCACCAAACAAAAAATGCCCTACAAGATACGCAAATGCTTCTTATTCCTATGTGGTGTTCAGTGTCCCATAAGACGTAAGTTCTCTTTCATTGAAAATTATTTTATAAAAATAATATTATTACATTAATAAAATGACTATTTACATTACTTCAAAGGATGCCAAAAACTCAGACATTTACTTTTTTCTTTAATTAAATGTATGTAATTTAGTAATGCTACAGAATATCTGTGCACTGTAGTTAAGGAAGAAATAAGAGGCCTTCTCTAAACTGCTGGATAATCATTTCACTCCCTGGACAATTTTTTAATCTCTATGTAAGTGTTTAACTACAATCATTCATAGTTTCAGATTATACTGAGTTCTCATCTGTAAGCAAGATCTAATGCTTGCCCTTTATGGTATATTGTATTTTCCTTGCCTGTGGTCATAGTGGGGAGGTGGGGGTAAAAAAGGGTGACCCAAAACTGAATGAAAAAACCATTAAAAAACCTCGGTATGCTATTAATATATGTACACTGAAAGAATAAAAATATTTTGTCATAGGCTGGCCTTAATAAAATTACAAAGCACTATTATAAAGGCTCAATCATTATCATGCTAATCTTTTGTCAAGTCAACATGGTAACTTTTTTTTAGATCACACAAAAATAACTTTGAGTGCCAGAAATAAAAGTTTTAGAAAATGACTTTTCACTTGCAAAAGTGAGTATGAAGTGAAACTTAAGGACTTTTAAGCATGTGAAAGTAAGTTTTATAGTAAGCCACACACATAAAATGGTGTGATGGAGATGCTTCACTCAGACCACAGGCAAACACTGTTGGTAAGAATATAAAACAGTTAGGACCTTGTATTATTTTATGATCAATTGAAGATGTTCTTAAATATCATTGGTTTTATTGCTTACTCATCTTACTATGAATTGACAAATAATTTACACAAAATCTCTGGAGAGTTATATTGCTAGGACATTCAGTTTTCTAACCCAGACACCTGATTTAAGATGTAGAAGGAATGCTAGCTCCCTGTAACATATGAATCATAATTCCTTTCACTATAAAAAGAAAGAATACATTAATGGTGATACAGGACTGGTGGCACCAAGACTAAGGTGATCAGATGTCCCGTTTTTGGCGGTACAGTCCCTACTTTTAACAATTTGTCCCATGTCCCATGGCACTTTAAAAAAGTCCCGATTTTTGGAAAGAATGCACAACAATCTAGGGAATGGCAGGGCAATGGGAAGGGAATATAGGTTTTCAGCTGCTGGAAAGGTTAATGTAACTCCATTTTGGAATGAAGAGGTTAATGTAACTTCATTTGGAAATGAAAAGGCTAATGTAAACTCCCTACTCCCCTCCTGGGCAAGGTTGCCCAGGTGGACCAGCACCCTACTCCTTTGAACCACAGGCGCCACCCTATACATAATTTTTTTTTACTGTATTATATTTGTAAACTGTACTTATGTTGAAATTAAGAATTTCAAAATTTTTGAAAATTAAAAAAAATTACAATACTATTTTTGCATTCTATGAAAATTTTTGTTGCTCCATATAGACCAAATTTTTAATTGAGAACACAGGCCTCCTCCACCCCATCCGCAAGGAATGGTGTCCCGCTTTACCAGTGTTAAAATCTGGTCACCTTAACCAAGACCTGTTGCCCTGAAGGTGCTGGTACCAGCAGCAGGCTGGAGGGTAGGCAGGGGTGGTCCAACGAGGCTATAGCAGCCAGAGGGGCCACACAACTGTGGGGGAGACACCCCTGCCTTGGTGTCTCCTTCCCTGCAGGAAGAGGAAACTCCACCTTTTCTGGGGCTGGTCAATTTCATGGCTTGGTCAATTTCATGTACCTTTCTAAGGCCTGAAACTTCTGACTGCTAAATGGATGGCTGGAACTTTAGAAGACCTATGCCCTAACAGTAAACATTGAGTTCTGCTCAATAACCCCCTGGGCTATATATACCCCTGAGCAGAGAGCCTGGAGACAGACTTCTGAAAGGGAGCAAGAGAGCTTGTTCTGCCACCTGGATTCTCTCTGCCAGGAGCTTTGATTTTTGTATTCTTTGTTTCTGTGAATAAATCCTGTCTTACCACAGATCTGTGGTCCATGGATTCATTCTTCAAATTGTGGAGACCAAGAACCTGAAACTCTGGTACTGTATTTGGCCGGCCAGCCAGCCAGGAGCAAAGATGAAATTCTGGTATCAATGGCATCTTTTGCCATTTCTACAATTAAGAATACTATAATGTTTATTGAGAAACTCTTCCCCCACCACTGTATTTCTAGATTTTTTAAGATTATAATAGGTAACACTAATATAATACATTTTACTTCAATAAAAGTTTAGGAAGACAAAGTGTATTCTAATTGACAGTGATGTAAATCACTACTTCCAATGTAAAATGCTATAGGAAGGGCATTCATTTTCATAATAAATATCTTCAAGTATGTCCTTCGCAGTAAAGCAGAACAACTCTGTGTAAATTGTGTTTTATAAGGAGGATGTAGAACAGGTTATGATGCATGTAATTTAGTGAAAATACTATTATTAATGGTATAGACTGCCAAACAGAGTTCCCCAGTCTCCAGAAGCTGTTTTTGCTGCCTTTTCCGAAGTGACTTATATACTTTTAAAACCACGTCTTCAGTTACAGTACTCTTGGTTAATGGAAAGTTTAATTTTAAGCTTCTCCTTATTCCATTTAATGGAAAGTCCTGTTTGCATAATCCCACAGCTTTTCTTTATTGGAAATATCTTTTGTAAAACCTGTTTATTCAAGTTTCTCTCTACTTAGAATTGAATGAAAATTAAAAATAAATGAAAATGCACAGTGTGACATTCAGACTTGTATATTATTTAGGTACCTTTACTGGAATTACCTCAAACAGCTCCAGATTGTCTCAGACTTTATAAAGCTGTATATGAAAAAATAAAGTGCATTATGACATAAAAGATTTTCAAAAACACATCCTCAAGGTAATATGTTATTTATTTTCATTCATTTAATAGATTTTTTTTTTTTTGAGACAGAGCCTCAAGCTATCCCCATGGGTAGAGGGCTGGGGCATTACAGATCACAGCAACCTCCAACTCCTGGGCTCAAGCGATTCTCTTGCCTCAGCTTCCCAAGTAGTTGGGACTACAGGTGCCCACCACAACACCTGGCTATTTTTTGGTTGTTGTTGTCATTGTTATTTGGCAGGCCCAGGCTCAATTTGAACCCGCCAGCTCTGGTGTATGTGGCTGGCACCTTAGCCGCTTGAGCTACAGGCGCCAAGCCCACTTAATATAAATTGAGTGAGTGATTACCATCCGTAAGGCAAAGAGCCAGGAACTGAGGTTACACAGATACATGATAGAGGATTTCTAAAATTGCATTTGTACAAACTATTTGTCTCAGATGCTTTGTGAAATTTTGTACGTAGGAATTACTTTGTCATAGAAAGATTCACTTGTACCCTTGTAAGATGAACCACAGAAGTGAACCCTTGAATCCCTCACCCTAGGCTATGTTAACCAGTTTGATGGAAGTGTCTCGGATTGTGTTTGAAAACACCACACTGTACCCCTGAAGTGCATCAATGTACACAGTTACCATTCAATAAAAAAAAAATTTTAAAAAGTTACTTTGTCTTCTGAGCTCTAATTCATTCTTTTCTAAATAATACAAAATCATAAATATGCTATCTCAATAAGTATAGCATGTTTCTGATTCCCAACAACACACACACTATCTCTCCTCTCATATAAAACTCAATTAAAATGATAGAAATGAACAAAAATTGTCGGTGCCCACTGCAGGCACCCTGTCACGGCATGAATAAAACCAGCCGGGACCAGGGATTGAAGGTACAAATGCCTGCAAAAGAGGGGCTTCCCATATTCCCTTCTATTTATAACCATTTGTGGGGAAGATGAGTTAAATTAGGTCTTCCCACCTGAAGGCCATAAGTAAGTGATCATTTTGAATAATTATGATTAAGCCAGCAGGTGCCATGTGTTCCTATTGCCATTAGTGTTGAATTTGGAGCCACTGTTGCTCTGCCTAATATATAAGACCCCAAGGTTTTCTGCCTGTGTTGGAAAAGAAGGTTCCCATATTAGTTAGTAAGCTTGCTTGCCCCCATAGTTTAAGTGAAGGCAGATGTCCCCATGCCTGCTCACTGGCCACCAGGAGCTGGTTAAACGGCATGTCACAGCTACCTTTAGCTCCTCAGTTCTTTTTCGGTTTACCCACCCAGTGAGAACATTTTTGCCTCAACTGTCACCACTACATCATTTCTTCACAAAATATATCAGCTAAAAATATCACAAAACATATCAGTTTAAAATTATTTTTAATATGTTGGTTGATGTCTTCAAACAGAATGCAGTCTCCAGGGCTCTGTAAGTTTTTGCTTACTGATACATCTCCACTATCTATCCTTATATGGGAAACAAACCTAAATGTACTTTATCTTTATAAATTGAAAATATAAGGTTTGTGACCTAGTTCTAAATTTAAAAAGGTGGATAGTAGTTGAGTCTTTTCCTACTTACTTTAAGGAAGATAAGAACTTACGTTTCAAGTGTCTAATTTCTTTATTAGATGTTGAGAATAAATACACTAATGAAGAGTCAAACCTTGTTTTCCAGTTAATATTGCAAGACAGATATCTTCAAAGAGACTTTGAATGTATTTTGACTTATTTTAACTTGAAATTGCTATGTAATAAAAAAAAATCAGAATCTTACTTGAACTTATAGCATACTCGTGTTGGTAGGCTACAGCTATATCATGTAAGTTGCGCTTTGAGACTCTCAGTTCCTTGTGGAGAGAAAAGTTGAGGACCACACATAGTCAAGTCATGGTAAGGAGAAAAGGCCATTAATAGGTGAACCCTTACTGTTACCATCTGTTATACCAAGGGAAGATGATACATAAGCCATGAATATATTCTTGTTGGAAAATAGACAAGATAACTAAGGGACAATAATTGGTGATAACTCATCCTCTATTTATAGCATTGAGTAAAGAGGGTCCCTGTCTTTCTTCTTTTCTTTTTTTCAGACAGAGTGTCACATCTTGCTCTGTTGCCTATGCTAGACTGCAATGGAATCACCATGGTTCACTGCAATCTCAAACACCTGGGCTCAAGTGATTCTACTGATTCAGCCTCCTGAATAGCCTATGCTACAGGGGACTGGATAATTTTCATATTATAGAGACAAGTTCTGGCTATGTTGCCCAGGATGTCAAACTCCTGGGCTCAAGTGATCCTTTTGAGTCACTTCCCAACCATTTTCTTTATAGGATACACTAAGTTGTCTAATTCAACTAAGGAAATTGAGAGTAAGTATACAGAGTTTGGAGTCAGACAACGAAGATTGAAATTTTGGTCTTACCTCTTCTAAATTACAGTAGAACCTCTGTAGTCGACCACCTCCTTGCATGACCATCTTCTTAAGTTAACCTAATTTTCATAGACCAGACATGTACCACATGCACTTAGCAGAGCAATAGGCCTAGTTCCTTATGATAACCAGCACCGTGTGTTGACCAGTTTGTTACAGTATGTTGGGTGGTCAAATTACGAAGGTTTTACTGTATTTCATGTGAACCAGTTTGTTACAGTACCATGGGTGGTCAAGTTACCATGGTTTTACCGTATTTCATGTGAAGCAACTGAAGCATTTATAATTTCTAGTCTTCTCTCTTCTATAAATGGGTAAAATAGTAGTTTCTATTTCATAAAGAATTTAAATGAAAAAAATGCATGATAAGTACTTAGTATAATGCTTTGCACAGATGTATGTTCAATAAATTGTAATTACTCTTAATTTTAAAATCATACCACTAATGTGGTTAGGCTAATCCACAAATTTTGCAACAGGGAAATAAATCTATTTGGAAAAAACCCACATTTCTGATATTTTAATGAGTACTTGTCTACAGGAAAAGTGGATTTTGTAGAATAAACTAAAACTAAATAATAAAATGTTAAATGATATTAGATTGGCACTTGTTTAAACATTGTCCCTATAGTTTTACCCTTAATAACTTCTAGAAATAGCACTTTGAGAAGCACAATGAATCTTGTCATTGAACTTATAAATATTTGGAATGGGAAAAATTGAAAAATTGATAAAACATAAAAATAGCAGAAAATTATCCTTTATCAAATCTTGCTTCCAAATTCTGTTGAAAAAATTACCAGTTTGCTTGTATTCATTTATTTTTCAGTAAAAAATTAATGCAGAGTTTTAATTTTATTGTTAGTGCTTTAGTCCAAAAAAGAGATGGAACATTTAAGAAAAAATATTAACTTTATCTTTTCTTTCATAAAATGTAAGAATAAAGTTTAAAAGAAAAAATATTCAGTTTTATATACTAATATGAATCTCTTTATGTTTGTTTTGTAAAGACATTACACATTTTCAATTATTTTTTAAAGAGTTTTCCTTACTAATACATTTTAAGCTCTTTAAGAGTAGGTCCCCAAGTATCTTAATCAGCAATATAAATGGGAAATACATTGTAACAATGCAATATAAGTATGTGTTATATGAATACATATGTGATGAATGACTAATGAGTGAATGAAAGAATGAAGAAGTACATGATCTTTCATTGGCTCATTTAGTAGTCTGTATTTATTTGATAAATTTTAGTGCTGATTGCAGGATGTGTGATTAGGGTGAAAGACGAGTTGACCATAATATAGGCTCAAATTTGTTGGTCGGATTTCCATTTAGCTTGATTTTACATTTCTCATCAGTACTTCTAAAATAAACTCATCCATCAGCATTTTATTCAAGTTACAATTTTAAATTCACTGTAAATTTATGCTGAAGCACCTAGATTTGGTAATTTAGACCTATGTACTGAGACTGACTTCGCATTAAAAAACCTAAAACATTATGACTTAAACTTTTTAATTCTCTGGCTCTTCATGCTGAAAATTATATTAATTCTGTATTATAAATCTTGAAAACAGAATTGTTGGTCTTTGGATATGCAAGGAAAGGAAAATATAAAACTTGCAATGTAAGCTGTGTTTTCATAAATACATTAGTTATTAAGTTAATGCCAATTTAAGACTCCTAGGGTAAAATGGCTGTGGGAACTAAGGCATTTTTTATCCCTCTTCCTAAAAGTAACCAAAGGGAAGAAAAAAAATTCCAATTCTATTGTCAGCAAAACTATAAGAAAGCTCTATGATTTTTATAAAGTTTTGCAAAATAAATGTGTGCAAACAACATCCATTAAGAAATGTAAATGGAGAAAAACAAGAGCTAATGGGAGACAGTACCACATGTCACACACATATTTCTGAAATTGTGGGTCATACACCCAGAAACAAAAAGGATGAATATTGAGGTCAGAAAATGTCTTGTCTTAGTATTAGAGGTGCAAAACAAAACAAAAAAAAAAAAATTATTCATGTAAAAACATTTACAGGAAGCAGCCTGACTTTGTAGTAGCTAAGAAAGAGATTTAGGTTGAGAAAATTATTATCTTATAATACTAACCTGACCATTCCCTGCAATAAAAAATATCTGGATTCTGGGAAGATAGCCGACTGGTAGCAACCCTGGTCAGAGGCTCCTGAGCAAAGGAAGAAAAACGGGTTTGAATCAGAATCTATGAAGCCAAAGACAGGACGCTGAGCCCAGAAAGAAGTTTGGCAAGCTGTAAATACAAGGAAGAGCATTTAAGAACACAAAATACAGGTACAAAGTAGGCCCCAGAACTGCTTGCTAGAACCACACATGTCCCACAGGCTGCGGGGGAATGCAGAGGAGTCCCCTGCTCCTGGCAAGCATAGAATTACTTGCTAGAGCCTCGTGCACCCCACAGGTGGTGGCAGAGGAGTCCCCCACTCTGGGAGGGCCCAGAACTGCTTGCTAGAGCTGGGCACCCCACAGGTGGCAGAGGAGATCCCCACTCCAGGGCTCTGATTGGGCCCAGAACTGCTTGCTAAAGCTGCACGCCTCCTGCAGGTGGCGAGTGGTGGCAGAGGAGTCCCCTGCTCTGGGCAGGCCCAGAACTACTTGCTAGAGCCTTGCGCACCCCGCGGGCAGTGGGAGAGGATTCCCCCACTCTGAGAGAGCCCAGAACTGTTTCCTAGAGCCATGCATCCCACAGGCAGCAGAGGAGACCCCTGCTCCAGGGCTCTGGGTAGGTCTAGAACTGCTTGCTAGAGCTGCATGCCTTCTGCAGGCAGCAGGTGACCACAGAGGAGTCCCCTGCCTAGGGCAGGCACAGAACTACTTGCTAGAACCACAGGCGCCCCACGGGTGGAGGTTGAGGAGTCCCCTACTTGGGGCAGGCTCAGAATTGCTTGCTAGAGTTGCATGCCTCACGGGCAGCAGAGGAGATCCTCACCCTAGGCTTCTGCTCTGGGCAGGGCCAGAACTGCCTCCTACTGCCACAGGCATCCCACAGGGACCAGCGGAGGAGTTCCCTGATCCAGGCATCCATGCTGGGTGGGCCCAGAACTGCTTGCTAGAGCCTTGCATGCCCTTCAGGCAGCACTGGAGGAGTCTACTGCTCTGGGCAGGCCCAGAACTATTTGCTAGGGCCACGTGCGTCCCACAGGGAGAAGTGGAGGAGTTCCCACTCCAGGTTCCCGCACTTGGAGGGCACAGATCGGCTTGCTAGTGCCACATGCATCCAGTGGGAGACAGTGAAGAAGTCCTCCGCTACCCCCCACCCCAGCTACTCTGGCAGGGCTGAACTAGGACTGATTTAGCTGCTACAGTTCCCCTGTTCAACTGGTTGCCCCGGCGGGGCCGGACTAGGACTGAACCCTGAACCAGCTGCTGCCAGTCTCCTGCCCCCAGGTCACCCCGGCAGGCTGAATGAGGTCTAATCTAGCTATGCACAATCCTGTGCAGCTGCTGCCATTCCACTGTACCACAGGTGCCCCAGCACCCACAAACTGAGAGAAGACAATAGACACGTTCTGCCTGTCTCTCTGGGCAACCAGAAGAAGCCACCAACTGAATGGTTCTGATAAGGCCTCCAAACAAGTTAAACTCAGCATGGGGTGGAATCAGTGGAAAAACTCTGGCAACTTGAATAACCAGGGTAGATCAACTCCCCCAAGGAAAAATGGGATAGATGCAAATGAAGACACCATCTATAAACAGATGGCTGTGATGTCAGAAATTGAGTGTGGATAGCAAATAAGATTAACAGAATGGAAGAAAGAAAGGAATTAGAAGTTCAAGAAGTTATACAAAAGATTTCCAAGAAATTATTCAAAAGATGTCTCAAGAATTCAAAGATTTTAAAGATAAAATGATCAAAGATTTTGAAACACTGAGACAAGAGGTTGAAGAACTCCATAACAGAGTGGAACAGGCAAAAAAAAGGATCTCTGACTTTGAAGACAAAGCTTTTGAAGAAGCCCAGGAGCACAAAGATCAAAAGAAATGGAGAGCAAAAATGGATCTCACTCTCAGAGAGCTCTTGGATAATTTGAAGAAAACTAATATTCGCCTTATAGAAATCTCTGAAGGTGATGAAGTTGCTTCACAAAACACAGAGGCTCTGCTTCATGAAATTATGAAAGAGAACTTTCCAGACATGCCAAGAGATTCTGAAATTCAGATAGCAGATAGTTTCAGAACCCCAGCACGATTCAACCCAAACAAGACATCCCCCAGACTCATCACAATCAACTTCACCAAAGTTAATGAAAAAGAAAATTTCGAAAGCAGTTAGATGTAGGAAAACCATAAGCTACAAGGGGAAGAGTATTAGAATGACTGCAGATCACTCAGCTGAAACGTTTCAGGCTAGAAGAGGATGGTCATCGACTTTTAATCTCCTAAAACAAAGTAACTTTCAACCCAGGATCCTGTATCCCGCTAAACTGAGTTTGGTCTATGATGGAGAAATTAAATACTTTAATGACATTCACACACTGAAGAAATTTGCTATAACTAAACCAGCTCTCCAGGAAATTCTCAAACCTATCCTCCATAATGACCAGTGCAATCCTCCACCACAAAAGTAAACCCACCCAGAAACTTTTGAT
>CAUYQV010060376.1:0-22001 GCA_963574575.1 Galagoides demidoff
CTGTGGTCCCAGCTACTTGGGAGGCGGAGGCAGGAGACTCGCTTGAGCCCAGGAGTTGGAGGTTGCTATGAGCTGTGATGCCATGGCACTCTACCCAGGGGGATAGCTTGAGGCTCCATCTCAAAAAAAAAAAAAAAAGTATTAAAATAAAAGGCAAGTTATATTCTTTTTAATTGAACGTTCCTAAACTTCCCGAATCAATCAAACAAATATTTCTGACTTCCCAACAGAAAAACACATATTTTATTCCTAAAGATATAATTAGCAAGTCTTTCTTGGCAAAAGAAGGTACAGATTTCATTCAAATGGAGGATCTGGTGCCTGCTTTGCCAACCTACAGAACTACTTCGGAGGATACTGAAAAGGGGTGGTGATTCTGCAGGGAGTTCATGAGAAAATGGCCAATGTCCCCAGGAAAAGTCTCATCTCATTCCACTACTGTTTTCACTATACAGAAATCCGTATCCATAGGAACCATAACTCCTCACATGGCAATGTGAATTTGACACAAAAAGGATAAGAATATTTTGCAGAATAGAAATAATAAAGGAATAATGCTGCCGGAAATTAAAACACAATTTTCACTAAAACTCTGAATATTATATTAGTCAATTTATATGTGGGATCGCTGCCCTAAGGAGACAAAAGATAGGAGAGATATATTTTTGGTTCATGGAATAAGATGAAATGGCATTAATTGGGGTCATTGGCTGTGAGGGACAGTGCTGACTACGCTATCCTAGCAGAAAAATGTTAGTAGTTGTTTAATAGTAGAAGGATACTTAGCCAAGGGGTGGGTGAGATAAGAAAACCACCCTAAATGTGAAGGTATAGGGAGCCATTGAAGACATTGTCTTTTCAGACACTCATTATTGAATGTGAGGAGTAATAACTATTGGGTTTCAAGATACAAACTGGGCACTTGTATATTCACAATTTTAACTATCTTACTGAAGTATGACTTCAAAATTGACCTCCTTTGAAGCTAAGAGTGTACCAAGAGCTCCAGTCTTCAAGAACAGGCAGTGTAGTTTTATCCCTTGTACAAAAGGAATTTTATAAAGAACATATATGGTTAACAGTACGAAGTTAAGAGATTTTCAAAGGCCAGAAGGAAGGCTTGTGAACGTGAAAACTGTGGTGTATACTCTAGTACATTCATTGTAAGTCCTTACATCATAAGAGAAACAGAGAGGGGTAATTAGGCCAATTAACAAATTATCTTAGAAATTGCATATTTGAGTTTTCTTCCTGACTCATATTGATCCAGACTCTCCCTTAGAAACATTTTGATCCAATAATTTCCATTTGTGATAAATAAAAGGGAAAGCTTTATATTTCTCTCTTTTTATGCTTGATGAAAACCTTCTGATTTTTCTAATTAGAAGAATCTGTAGTGGATTATGATTTCATGAATATTTTCCAAGTCATCGTTCTGATTCCAGGCTAAAATTTGGCTGGTGGCTAACCAGGGATGGGATAGAACTGTGCTTGTTGGTGTTACACATCTTCTCCTCCTGCTCAAGGAAATTTCTTTCCTACATAAATTAACATATGTTGATTTCACTAGAAGAAACAGGTCAGTTCTGATTAGCCAAATCAAGCAAAAGTATTATCAGAGGAAGCACCAATTCCTGTGATTTGATTTCAAAAGATGCATAGATAGATCACCAAATTATTACTTTCACTAAGAAATTTCTGGCATTCTCCTGCAGAAGGAAGGTCCCCAACAGTCATCTTTATTGATTAGATTCACTTAACTATACTTTATAATAGGAAACTTTGTTAGTATTTTTGCTACTAGTTTTACTTATGTATAATCATTTATCATCAGCAGGTTTGTATTGAACTAAATCTTGAAATGCTGCCCACTGCAGGAATTCACTCATGTGGACAGCTGTCTTTTTCCATTCTATGCATCCTGTTTTTTATTGCACCATTGATTACTACAGCAGATTAACTCCTGAGACATTTGCCGAGTTAAAATTTTTATAGTTTTGTTTAATTATAGTTGTTTGCTTTGAGCTAAGCTAAAAATCTGCCTACATTAAAGATAAGGCCTTGTTCACATCTTATTTTGTAAAGAGTCTTTTCTTTCTTTCTTTTTTTTTTTTTTTTACCAAATGGAGGTTATTTGGTAATTGAATAATTTCAAGCTATTCCTGTTCTTTTGGTATCCAAAGGCACATTCTAAATTACAACATGTGGAAATATAATCTGGGGTCAACTAGACATTAGATTTTCTAAGTGAGACTGATTCTTGGGCATGAGGCCTTTGGTGTGAAGATGTACAGCTTGTAGTATGGTATTTTAATTTTATTTTCTCAACCAAATCATTTCTACCTGAAACGATTACATTTCTACCTGCAAGGAGGATGCATCATAGATATTACTCTTGGAATGTTCATGCTTGCAGCAGAACTGATGGTGGCACTTCAGTACAGAAATTTCCTAATTGTCTCTATTGTCCAGATAGTTCTGAAAAACAGATCATGTGCATTCCCTAACCCCCTTCTTTACTACCATCTCTTTTAGGGAGTGGATTTTCCCGGAACAGTTATTGTGAGCCAGCCTATATGTCAGGACGGGGAGGAGTTTGTTGATGCCACCTCCTAGGAAATTTTGCCTAGATCCCAGGTCATCTGACCTTTTGGAAGAATTAATTAAATATTTCTTTTGTCATCCAAGAAAATTAACATTTTTCCTGTAATGACTTAGTTAATAGATCCTTCTTTTCCCATGCCGTTTTGCTCCAGATTCCATACGTTAGAGCAAAAGTACAAAATGTTATACATCCTTTTCTCCAAGCCTGTCCTCCTAACCTCAACTGTGTTTATGTATAAACTTTATTGCCTCAATCTAAAGTGACATGGTCATTGAAACGAGTCAGCAAATGGTAATGCTGTACAAGTGAGACTTTACAATTATAGTGTTACTATTTATCATAATTGGGTAAAGAGTCTTTTTTTTTTAAGTAGGACATTTCTTATCCTACTTTATCAGTACTATAGAAAATATATATACTGTGAATGCGAAGCCTAGGAGTAAGAAAAAGTGAAACTGAACTCCTCCAAAGAACTTATTGGATGTCCAATACAAAGGAAACACTGTGAGAGAGAGAGAGACAGAGACACACAGAGAGAGAGAGACAGACAGACAGAGAGAAAAGCAGTGCTACTCGCTGAGACTGTTATGAAGTCTATTATAAACTCAACTAGGAATGAGCACAGTGACTGGAACTACAAAATGACTCCAGTGACTTTTCTTTAAGGGAATGTTATTATAATCACTTTAGCATTTTTACCATTAACTCTGTTTCATAGTTCAACTGTACCATTCACACAGTTATATTTTACTCAATGCCAAAGGTTTTTCAGACTGGGCTCTTCCCTTTAATTATAATTGCAAGTTGATATAAACTGATTTTTAGGGTCATGCTGAACTTCTCACACTTCTGTTATTATAACTCACTTTGGGATACAGTTTGGGGTCTCATTTTCTCAATGACTGATAACTCTTCTTCCACAGGCATTCTGACGGACTCAGTACTTAAAAGTGCAGAAATTGCCAACACAGTGGAACCCTCAGAGGTGCATATGTGGTACAAAAAACTCATGATAACCTTATCATATGAATCAAATAGTTCGTTAACTCCTGAAGATTGATCTTCCAAATCCACCAACTCATTTTACTGCTCAAACTTGGTTACTTCTATGATCAATATTAGTTCAATCAGTTGAATATAATACAAATTTTAGAGACTGAAATATTTTCCCTCTGGTAGGAATCCCTTATTTACCAGCTTAGGTCAGGTGAAGAAAGTATGCAGATTCAATATTTTATAAAGACTTTTGTTTCCATTGAAAACTAAGTGAAGACCTCATGTTAACGTTTTTTGTTCAAAGTAAAAAGGATGAGTGTACTTGAACTATTATGTATTAACAGGACTCACTGGTGTCTCCTGTGTTCATTTGGTAATGAATACAGATAATCTCTGTCGTGGGAATAGCGTCTCATTCATTCAACAAACATACAGTGATGACGTGTTGTTTATGTTGGCTCAGCCCCCAATACTTTATGTTATTTGTGAATTAAACTCCAAACTTAGTGAAATTACACGCGTAACCGAGTGTAAATAAAGCAGTGTGGTTAGCAGGAGTAGAATAGTGGTCTCAGGAGATTTGTCTTCCTCTAAATTCACTCATGACTTGCACTGGATGGATTTTTTTCTTTGCCGAGCCCCGTCGGACAGCTGCACACGTTTCCTCTGGTTTTTCTCTTTTAATCAAGGGTTTTTTTTCAGGAGCTTTCATTCTCCACATCACCACTGGGTGCCGGGGCCCAGCAGGACTCTGGATTCGGATGATCTTGGTTGAGGCGATGTAAGACATCTTCACTGTCTGCACTACGGCATTCATTAGATTTTTGGCTGCTTGAATCAGGGAAGTGACACTGTCCAACTGATGGGGAAAAATAGAAAAAAAGCTATTATTCAAGAGTGTAATCAGGAATTGAAGGGGATAGAGCACTACAGAATCTGAAAAGTGCTATTTTGTGTTGATGATTTAATTCTCATTTTATATATCTCTGTATATTTATCCAATCAATCCATCTACTTTGGATCACTTATTTATCAGATGCACAAAGAGAACCATGTTTAATCCTCAAAGATGGTATCTTATAGAGGTTAGTTTATTTCTCTCCCTCTTTTAATGTAATCATATAAAATCATCAGCACCTCCACCCATGTAAAATATAATGTCAGATGGTCACCACTTTCTTTGTAATAGATATCCCTAATTCCGGAGGTAATATCAAGCCCTTTATGTAAGACAGGACTATTTGCAATCAAATCCATAAATGGTTTTATAAGAACAACCATATGTATATGTATATACATAACATACACTTTAAGATACTGTACACACGTATGGGTAGAGACATGCATGGATGTCTGTCGTGAACATTTTCCAAATAACTGAATCTCAAATCAATGTACACAAATCACAGCTTTCACATATGCCATAGCAGAAAAGGGGAAGATCAAGGGGAAGACACAAGACCTAAAAGGGTCTCTTTTTAAGCTCAGATCTTCTCTTCTATCACGCATTTTGTCAGAGGAGAACAAACCAAGTAATTATAGTCAAATACAGTTCAACTTCTAGGTCTGCCATTTGGTAACTTGGGGAAATCAGTAAACATTTTCCTCCTAATTTCTTCAATTGTTAAAGAGAAAAAATATGTGTATTAAAGGTAAATTAATACATGTAAATAAACTAGTAAGAATGGCCACCAAAGAGTGGACTTTTATTAAATGACATTTTCATATTTATTTCCTCTGAAGGCCAACAAGATTGCTTAAATATGTGGCACTAATGAAATTACTGAGAGAAACTTTTTCTCACACGATTCTGTTTTTCTTCTATTTTCTATTTAGTTCACAAACACAGTCTCAGGAAAAAAGGCGGTGATCCACGTAGTCCTAGAATCTTGCAAAACACCTTAGAGCTAAGCCAAGTTGATTCATTTTTATACAACTAATGTCTCTTCCGTTATTTTCCTTTGGCAGATTGTCATCCACAGCCGACTCACCCAGGGAGATGTGCCTCCACTGTCACCCCTGTGTGATGTGTGCTGTCAGGGTTGAGACTCCAACACTCGCTCTGTAGTTACTAAAATCTATCAGCAGCTGCCTGGCCTGAGTACTCTGCCTTTGCCATTTGAGGCGTCTCTCTTCTTGTACAGAATAAATGAGTGAAGGAAAGTAGGAAGCCGAAGTTAGGTGCCTGGGGCTGTGGTCTAGCTGGCTGCTTCCTGGGAAGAAAATTTAATTAGCTCCATTATATGCCAAGCCTGAAATCCTTGAAAAAGTAACACCAAAAAATGTGTAATTTGAAAGGCAATCACACTTGGCAACTATACATCTTTAAGTCTTTTTACTTTTTGAAGCCAGAAATGTAAAATTCGTGCATGTGGCAGGAATGACAAATGCGTTACAAATATTAAAAAGGATCTCATGAAGCACTCAAGTACATTTTGGAGGACACTCAGAGCTTCTAAATATGTACACAGCTTAAAAAATACCAGATTTTAAAGAGAAGAACACACTTTGTTATTAAATTACTCGACAGAACTTTAATAACGTATGATTTTCATTAAAAACATCCTGGAGTCCAGTTTGACTCTGAGGATGGTTTCTGATCTCACCACAGAAAGAACAATTTTTTTTTTTCGAATGATGAAGTGATAAGAAGAATATTGAGGATCCTTGCCAACGCTATCCCTTTATTACAAAGGCTCTGGACCATCGTAAAGTCTTTCACAGAAGTAGGTCCTACAGATCACCCATCATGCACGATTTCACCAGTGGCTCTGTCTTCATCTCCTAAACCTCACATCAGTTCCCTTCCTTTTGACTCTTCAATTGTGTTATGTACAGATGGTTATTTATTTCATCTCCTTTCAATTTTTTCATATAAATGGTATCGATCAACCAGCAATCTAGGAAGGTTGTCTAAATTCAACCTGTGACTCAAAATGTGGGAACTGGGTTATCTCTTTCCTCACTGAACGAATAAATCCTTACCTGTGCTATGGTGATCTTTTATTCCGGTCATTCACAAATCCTTTCATTTTTAAAATCCTAAAGGGGCCAGATAGTAAAATGTTCTCCACTTAGAAAAACCACAGGACAAATCAACCTCCCAGAAGCGCATGAAGAATACTTTTATAGACTGATTAGACAATTGCTGAAAGAATACCTATTTCATGAGGAAAGGTGGTGAGATACCCCATGATACAGAGGAACCATATGCCTGAAGGTATGTAATTCGCAACTATCAGCCAAATCACACAGCCAATAGGCAAAAACAAGCCTAAATAATATACTTCACTTTTGTTCCCATCCCAAGCAGTGTCTGAGACCTACTGCTAGGGAATAACTACCCAATTTAATGTCTGCAAAAAAAATGATTCAGAAACTTTTTATCTAGGCCTACTTTCATGAAAAATCCTTTAAGGGAAGAATTCAATAACATTATCTTTGTCAAAACAAAGGCAAATTTGATTAAGGGAATGCACTGTTTGGGGTCTATGTTCAACTTATTAAATAGAATGTTTTCAACTTCATCAATGCACCTGTGCAAGGCAAGCCTGTTGATTTACTCTGAAGGCCTGGTAGAGTAAAGCAAGTTCACTGCAATACTCAGAGCCGTGAATTCTCTTATCATTACAGATCACTTTCATTAACTGAAAATTCTTCTAGGCTAACGTAACTTGAAATAGGCAAAATGGATCTTTCCCCCTATTATCTGGTAATACTCCTCTCTGATCTCGACGAAGTATTCTTAATCAAGGTGTCCGCTGGAAACAGTGACGTCATCTAGGACTCTCAGACTTTCTGCAGTTATTTGTAAATATTTGAATGACCTCACTTTGCTCCTGCCCTTCCAGAAAGAGAGGCATGATTTTTAACATCTTTTCAAAGGAAATCGTAATATAAATTAAACGCCTCTTTCCCCTATGTCTACCATTTCCCATGGTAAATAGGATGACAGGCATCTTTCTGAAGCCGGCAACTTGTACGTACTCTCCTAACGCTTCAGAAAGATGCCTGTCATAAAATAACTGAGCCCAATAGTCCATTAATGTCCCAATAAGCTGCTCAATGTCATCTCTACCCAATGTAAATTAATAGGCTCTTCCTGTTTTTTTTAGCATCTAGATAAGTGATTATGTCGAATACATTAACTCTTATGCTAATTATGTATTTTGCAAACAATTTAAATAATGCCCATTAAATCAGAGCTGATCCTACTCAATATTATCATTCTATTTGAATTTTGGCTTCTTTTATTTCTCTTCCATGCTTTGTGATATGTACTACAGGGTTTGAGTCAAGCCATGCAAATTTTACCAATCCTGAAAAATGTTTTTAGATAAAGGGCTGACTCCTACTTGGAAACATAGCAATAGAACTTTACTACAGAAAAGGAGTTTAATAATAAAAAGTATTTTATTTTTATTCCTGAAAAATGTCAATTTTTGTTAGTGTAGCGAGTATATTCTGGAATACAGAATTTATTCCAAAGGCACTGTACCCTCATATACTCGTTAATGTAATGAGTATATTCTAGAATCGAGAATCTCTGGATCTTTTTCCCCAAAGAGACAAAAACCATCAAACCTTGGAACGTCTGCTGGCAAACCACTGCCCAGATCCTACTGTAATTAATGCTACCCAAGAGGAATATTCAAAAAGATGTGCTAAATATTCCTTCTTTTGATATCATAGCCGCTCACCTATTGTATGACAAAACATTAGGATGTCTTATATTCTTACTATGCTACTCTAACTTTTGATATTTTGGCTGCAAGACCTCTCCCAGACATATGCTTTGCACAAGGATTCTAAGCATAGGGGACCCTTTCTCCCACTGACGCGCTCTCATCTCCTCGCACCTAGTCTGGCACCTGGGGAAACCATCGATCCCCAGCGCCTGTGTGAACTGCTGCGCCAACTGCTTCTGCTATGACTCTTGGCAAGAAAAAAGCCTGATACTGCCTGGAAAAATATATCTCCTGTCTGATATTCTTTTCGGTAAACTGGTACCAAGTACAGCCTATGATCTTGTAAGTCTCAATGTTTCCCTGCACTTAAAGACCCCTGGTGGATCTGCACCTGCACAAAAATGATTCTACTGTGGAACACTACTCAGCCATTAGAATGACTGGAATCATGTCTTTTGCTGCAACGTGGATGGAATACCATGAAGCGTTATTTCATTTCCTTAAGTGAGATAACTTAGAAAGAGAAAGTCAAGCCCTGCATGTTCTCACTTATAAATGGGAGCTAAATAATGAGCACACGTGAATGTAGAGAGGGGAATAACGGACACTGGAGACTTGGAAGAGCAGGAGGCTGGGTGGATGGGAGTGGCTCAGGGTGGGAAATTACCTAATTGGTACCTCCTACACGAATCAGGTGAGGGTTACACAAAAAGCTCAGGCTTCACCGCTATGTAATGAATTTGCACGTGTACCCCCTAAGTTAGAGAGAGAAAGAGAGAAAATGCATACATTCTCAAATGAATAAATAAATAGAAGCAAATATATGGAGTTTGGTTCCAATAGCAGCTTATAATAGCTGTGACTATCTGTTATAAGTTGTTGCAGACAGTTGTAATAAATTAGCTCACAGAAACCCTAAGAGGTTATCTCTGTGTTATAGATGAAGAAACAATAAAACTGGAATGTTGGTAACTTGCTCGAGGTGATACAATTATTAATGGTAGATCTGGAATTTGAATCAAGTAGGTCTGTTTCTACCTGGTTTTCTTGCCCATTCCAAAGCTCTGCCTGTCGGTGGATATGCGATTTTAAATATTTGATTATTTTCAGATTTTGAATAGTTGGAGAAATTACACGAACATTAATACAATGTCTAAAATTTTAAAATTGACTATCTGACAACTCTGCTTTTAAGAAGAATGTTATTTCTGTAATGCTATTTTTGTAATATTACTAGCAGAAACAGTGAGGATACGTTATTTGCCAAGGAATTCTTGTTAGGATAGTCGTTTGAAAATGTATACACTATATTAATTTCTAAATTGCACTTTTTTGAAATAGAAATGCTCAGTCACTCTTATAGGCCCCAAAACCTTTAAAGACATTTAGATTAAGACGATTTTATAAGAAAATATTTTGAATTTCAAAATCTAGACCTCAATAAGCAAATCAATGAGGCAAAGAAAAATTATAAACAAATCACATTATAGATTCTAGGACAGGGAACTGCATTAAATTTAATCTTTAAAAGGTGTCAGTGTAAATACAATCCCGATTACAAAATTTCTTCTGATTCTCATCTAAAATTAAATCCATTTGTTTACCTTGGTTTTATAATAGAAACAAGGATTTGATCTCTGAACCCTGGAGTTTCTTTTAAACTCTTACTTAGCTTTAAAATGTTCAGTTAAGCTATTTGGGAATGAGGTTTAGCATGGGCAGTGTAAAGGGCATATGTATATGTGATGCCATATTACAAGTGATAGCATAAAATAACTACTTCTAAAAAAGGCTTATATATATTTGTAGTCTTTCTAATTTATAGGTGTCATCTGTATCTCTAGATTGATCTAATGGTGATAGATGTTGTACACCATAGGACAAAGACGTCAACAAACTCAACATTTTCATGATTCACCAGGAAAGTCTCTTGAGGATCTATTTTTAATCCCAATAATTGCTTAATACATTCTTTTGTTTCTGAACAGAATTTTAGAAGAATGGTCTGAATTAAAAGAATTTTCCCCTTTCAGAAGCATTCAAAAATGCTAAGCAGCCAATCTGGCTTAATAGGCAAATCAAAGAAGGGGCTTTGTTAAAGCTAATCAAAGTGGAGTTGCATCTCCAAATTGAAAGTGTCAAGCTTATAATTAAATTGAGAAGGTGGCTCCTTTTTTGAATATGAAGAGTTATTCCAATGGACCACTGATAGGATTCACATAATAAATTAATCCTTTGCCAATTCTCCATTAGAACATGACAACAGAAAAGGAGAACTTAAGTGGAAAGAGGGAACAATCAATGCATGACATAACTAAAAAAGTTTAACACTAGTAAGAGGGCCAGACATGAAATGAAATATGATATTTATTCAGTTATAATCTTGTACTATCAAAAGCATTTTCAAACTTAATTTTTTTCTACAGCAGATACTCTAGGTCAAAAACATTTAGAATCGCCTTAACTGAAAAGAAAAAAAAGTCACAGTCGTAACACCAGTTCAGGGAGCTACACAGAATGCTTGTTAATTTTACTTGACATGGCCTCTTTTAAAAATATACTCAGTAATATTAATGATTAGCTACTTTTCCACCACGTTGGCTTAAAGGAAATGTTTAGTTGAACCAATTTTCCATAATAATTATAGCTCTAGTTATATAGATACAGAAAGAAATAGTATATTTTTTCCCAAGTAGAGATAACAAGAATGGGGTGAGTTTGGAGGGGTTCTCTCCAGAGCTAATGTTTTAATTTTATCATCTTCTCTCCAGCATCAGTCAGGACACTGAGATATTTACGAGATGATATTAACATGACATCCTTTTTTTTTTTTTTTTTAGCATATAGGTATTCTCATGGCTTATTTTTTTAATCATATAGGTATTCACATGGCTGTGATTTATTGTAGTAAAGGAAGGCTATGCATAATTAGCAAAAGTTAGAAGTGTGTGGGGTAAAGTCCAGAGGGAACCAAGTGTAAACTTACCAAAGTCCTCTCCGAGGGCAGTCACATAGAACATGCTTGATTCCCAGAGCAGAGATTGGCATAGAACAACGCATATGACACGTAGCCCACCAGGGAAGCACATTAGACATTCGGTGCATAAAGTATTTGTTGGAGGCTGGTGATTTACCAAAATTCTAGACTCTAGAAGGAAAGCAGGTGTGTCCAGGGTGACATCAGTCACGTTGTACAGTGTAGGCAATCTTATAGCAATGGTAAACACCTCCTGAAATCCAAGGTCTTAGGAACCAGTCAAGAGCCACCCTTACACACAGGCCTTTCTAAGGAGAGTGTTCTCAGACTTGCTATCTTGACATCTTAACTAAAGATGGGCTAAAAATAAGAAAGCACTGTTCTCAGTCCTTGACCTCAAACTCACATCTGTCTTGACCACAGTCAAGGAACAGCACTCTGTGAAGCAAATAAAGCCAAATGGCGTCAGTTTTACAACTTACGCAGGATGTGGCATTTCACAGGTCTTTTCCCTTATGATTTTCACTCTCTTTCCATCTTGGTTATTCTACAATTTTAATAATATTTAACAGTATTCAATTTTTCTTGGCTCCCTGTCTCTCTGCTATAGACATCTTGCAAAACAGGATTGGCCATTGCCCTAATACCAAGCCATAGGTGATTCTCTACTATTTTTAGGGAACCCTCCCATTGGGCAAGATGATTTCTAGATAAGTGGATGGCCACCCACCCGAAGCTGACAGACAGTGGATCTACGTGTGTTTTTAGCCAATAGCTGTACCCATTTTGGCCCCCCGCCAAATTTTTCAACCTTCACATCTTTGAAGATTCATCAAACTTCTGGCTCTCGTATTCTCACTTGTGAGAATGATAAAACAGAAAATAGTAAAAATAAAACTGCTCCAACCTCTATTCTTCATCCTTATCTATTTTTATTAAAATGAAAGGGCAATCTATTTTTTTCTCTTTAAAACCAATATTTGTTGTACTCTTGATTCCTTTCCTCCCTGCCTTCCTGGGGACTTTGTACAATGAATAATTCCCCAAAGGTCTGCATATAGAGACCTTTCTCAATTCACTTTTTCATAATGCTCGCATTTTTTTTCTTTTTCATTTATTTTGTCTTTTTTTTCCCACTTGTATTATTAGTCTATTCTCTTTATACAACTTTATTCCTTTTATTGGCTTCTCCACTGTAGTATATAAATATTCATGATAATTTATCTTAAAACACAGCCATACTTTTTGAAAGTAATTTATACTCCCTAAAACAATTGCCCTTACTTTTCACTTCTCAAGCAATCTGATCCCTACTTTCAAATATATTACTTTCCTAGAAGTGTTTTCCCTTTTTTTTTTAACATATATACATCACACATATTATAAATGGGGTCAGAAAAATGAATTCACAAACTCACCCTAGAAAAAGGTCTACGTCCTTCCTTGCTGAATATCACAGTCACCTTCAAAGTGCTCCTCTGGATCATCTGGTGACCTAAGTGATATTCAGAAATAAGGGACGGAGCACTTTTCCTAGGATGAGTTCATGAACTTAATTGTCCAACTTTTTCTTTATCAAATATGTGATATAATAAATAACCAAATATATTTATGTATTATTAATATATAATATATGCAAAATAATTTATACATGTGTAATATTAATATGTAGCATATACTAAATTTATTATATATTATATAGGTGCTAAATATGGAACTATATCAACATATTTATATATTAGTATGTAATACATATTAAATGTATTATTTGATACATACTATATGATACATACATGTAATCATTCTATAGTTAACTCTGTATACTTGGTTTCTTTCAATCAAATCACATTATTAAGATCATTTAATTCTTAATCTCATGTTCTATTATATAAGAACATTATAATTGATCCATTCTACTGTTGATGAATAACTTTTAGGTAATTAGAAGCTACTTAAAGTAAATAGTAATGCATTAATATTTTGGTATGTGTCTTTTGGTGCAAAAACATATGTAATTCTATGAGATATGTATCTGAGAGTACAATTATGAAGTATGATAATGCATCCATTGAGTTTTAGTGGATATTTCCCACATATTTTGGCTTCTACCAGCACTATCTAAGAGTTCTAATTGCTACACATCTTTATACTTTTTCCCCATATGCTTCACATTAGCCATGTTTTGCAGGTATGTAGAGATTTCATGTTGAAATTTTCATTGGCACATTCTGTTGATTACTAGGTAAGCTGAGTGTATTAGCCTAAGTTTGTATTGCTGAACTGCATATAGAGGCCTGTCTCAATTCACTTTTTCATAATGCTCGCATTTTTTTCTTTTTCATTTATTTTGTCTTTTTTTTCCCACTTGTATTATTGTTCTAAATAGGCCCACCCATATAGAAGTGGTGATACAAAGTATTTTTCAATTATATACTAACACAATGCTTTCAACCCATTATCATTTAATTCTCTTACCTCAAATATTGGATATTTATTTTTTAAATTTCTTAATAAGTGAGGATTTACTTGTTTTCTTTCTATTATTTATTTCTGACCCAAAATGCTATTATAATCAGAGTGAAATCTCTGAATGATTTGAAAAATATAATATTTGTGGATGCTGTCTTATGACCCAACATATTATTAAATTTGGCATGTTCTCGATATACTACAAAAGAATGTGAATTCTACAGTTATTACATCAGTGATCTTTTTATGTCAACTTGTTTCCTTGATTCTCTTCTCTCAGCCAACTCCCTCTGCACATCAGTTAATGGGTAACCACAAATTACTTGATTTCACTGCAGCTTAGATGCATATTTTCTTTAGTTGCATATAAATGGAATTCCATAGTATGTCATCTTTTGTATCTTATTTCTTTCATTTCGCTTTATATCTTGAAGCTTCAGATATGTTGCTGCCCACATCCATAATTAGTTTTATTTATTGCTGAGAATATTAAATGTTATACATGCACCATACTTTGTTCATCCCTTAATTTACTGACATTCTGTTTCTTTTCAATATTTTGCCATTATGGATAAAGCTGCTATGGCCCATCTTGTATAACTATTTTATAGTATATGTTTTTATTTCTCTTGGGTAAGTTTCTAGAATGTTCACTTTGTTGCATTGTAAGTGTATGTTTAATTTTATGAGAAAGTAACACACTATTGACCAAAGTTACTTTCTCATTTTAAATTCCAGCAGCAATGTACCAGCGGCACAATTACTTTGCATCTTTAGTCATACTTGGCATTTCGAATATTTTTAAATTTTAAAATTCTACTGAGTATAAAATGAAATGTCACAGTGGCTTTAGATTGTTTTCCCTGATGACTAATAATGTGAAGGCTATTTTAGGGTACTTAATAAACATTCACATACTTTATTTAACGAAGTTAAATATTAAAATATTTAATTCCACTTTGGTGCTATCATTTTTTTCTTCAGTTTTAGTCTTTTTTACATATTCTGAATATAAATCTTTTGTCAGATATATGTATTGAAAAAATATTTACTAAACTTTTTTTTTTCATTTTCGTAACTCAGTCTTTGAAAAAGCATAAGATTATATTTTATTTTATTTCATTTCATTTTTTTTTTATACATAAGATTTTAAAGTTACTGAGACCCTTGGTGGGGCATAGTGTCTCATGTCTGTAATCTTAGCACTCTGAAAGGCCAAAGCAGGGGGAGTGCTTGAGCTTAGAAGTTCAAGACCAGCCTGAGCAAGAGGCTCTGTCTCTAACAAATTAGAACTAGGGGCTGTGGCAGGCGCCTATAGTCTAGGTTATTCAGGAGGATCCCTTTAGCTCAAGAGTTTGAGGTTGCTGTGAATTATGGAACCATAAACACTCTAGTCTGGGGCAACACAGTGAAACATGCCTCTAAATTAATTAATTAATTAATAATAAAAAGTTACTGAGTGCAATTTATAACTTTTTATGGTTAATGATTTTTTATCCTATTAAAAATATTTGGCTACTTCAAGATTGCCAAGATTTTCTCTTCTGTTTTCTTCCAGATATTTGAAGTTACAGATTAATTTTAAGGTTATGTTGATTTTGTTTGTGGAGTGATGTACAGTGCATTTTTTCCCCACATAGATATAACTGTTCAAGTACCATGTGATCAAAATGATTCTTCCTTTTTAAATTATCTTGGAATTGCTGTCAACATTAAATTGACCAATTTAATGTATGTTTGACTCTAATTCTAGACTATCTATGATATTTTATTTCTACATCTGTTTTTATACCAGTACCATACTATCACACTAATATCACTTTCTCAGGGAAGAGTTCCATGATACCTGGACTATGTTGAGTCCTCTATGTTCTTAATCTATATTTCATCTAAAATTATAGTGATCATAAGGGAATAAGAATCACGTAGATAATATTCTTTTTCTCCCAATCTTATTCCTTGACACAGGCTATAGGAGATAGTTGGTATACAAGTAAATCACTTGAATTACCACTTATACAAATTTTACAACTGTAAATATGGCATGAACATGCAAAATATTTCCAAAGGTAAACATCATTTCAATTATTCTCTCATATTCTGCACAGAGTATTAGTATTTTTCAGATACTTCGTACTCACATTCCATCTACAACCAGGTTGTTTCTGGTCTCTAGAATGGCACGAATATCCTTCCTCAAATTATATTTCTGCTTATCTATTTTTAAAACCGAGAGTACGAATCTTTTGAAAGGCACGCTTGTCAATAAGTCCCAAATTCCAACATTTATATTAATATTTCTCTTAAAACTTTAATTTAATTATTAATGAGTAATATGTCTTAGCCCAAGAATGAAACATCAGTTTTGTAGTAGACAAATTATATTTGAATCCCAGCTCTGCTGTGTGCTGGATATGTAGCCTAGGAATAAATCAGTCTACACATCTCTGTCTCAATTTCCTTTCAGTGGAAGTACAACAAAAATATATTTCACCATTGTTTATAAAGATTGCATGGGAAAAGTTATAACAGAGGCATGCACGTAAATGACACTCATGTTTTTACTACAAGTTAACAAGGTGAACTGGCAAATAATACAAAACCAACCTTGGGAATTTTCATTGGAACAATGCTTTGGCCAAATTCTACCAATGACTGAAAATCCAGAAACAGCCCAAGAATATTTCTTGAAATTAAAAGTAAGTGAGCAGGTAGTATAACTCTTTCACCTATCTACAACACACTTGTGTACATATACATTCACACACATAACTTCACACAATTCTCAAAGTGGTATGAGGCCAGCTCTGCTCATCACAATTCTTCTCGTGAGTATATCAGTGAGGGTCCATTAAGAAAAACAGAAACTACTCCAGGTATTTCAAACATGGAATTTAGTAGAGGGAATTGATTATATGGGTAATGGAAAAACTAAGAAGCCAAATGTGAAATAACTCTCACCACATTAGCAGGGACCATTATTACTCCTGGTGCTGCAGGAAACGGAGAAGATGAAATACCAAAAGTAGATAATTGCTTTTCAGTAGTTAGTCTCCCAGTCAACCTCCATTGGTTAACTCTAGTTGAAAACCAATAATCAAAACATTTTGACTAGGAAAATGATCTTAGCGCAAAAGTAACCATGACTAGCAAAATGAGATTTTTGCCTGAGTGTTCACTCATTTTTAATATGAGTATTGACTCATTTTTAATGAGCATTCACTCATTTTAATATGTCAAGGTTTCATTCCCAAAATCTCATAGTACTTACTGTTTAATTTCTGTGATTACAATGTTGTATGCTTAATAAATAAAGCTCACATGTCTTTGCTCTAATTCAATAAAATAAATCCTTAGCCCAAATCAAATAATTATCTTCCCAATCTTTATCCCTAATAAGAAAAATATGGTAGAATGATGGGCTTCTTTAGCTCTTGAATCTTTCACATACCTACGACCTTTAAGATGCTGCCAAGCCTATACTTCTCTATCCTAATCCCAATGTTTAGTTAGGGAAATATGGGTTACAGGAGCAAGGAGGGGTGTATAAATTAACTTTAAATTATTTCTTAGGCTCAGCGCCTGTGGCTCAAGTGGCTAAGGCGCCTGCCACATACACCTAAGGTGGCAGGTTCAAATCCAGCCCAGGCCTGCCAAACAACAATGCTGGCTGCAACCAAAAAATAGCTGGGTGTTGTGGCGGGCGCCTGTGGTCCCAGCTACTTGGGAGGCTGAGGCAGGAGACTCACTTTAGCCCAGGAGTTGGAGGTATTGCTGTGAGCTGTGATGCCACAGCACTCTACCCAGGGGACAGCTTGAGGCTCTGTCTCAAAAATCAAAATAAATAAATAAATAAATAATTTCTTAAAAACAAATGTGTATATACACTGAACACACTTATATATTATTCTGATTTTAAGTAAAATGTCAACCTCTCTGGGTTTTTGTGAATATATCTGAAATTCTGCACTATGCTGCAAACTTTCTTTGTCATTCAGTTTTTAGAGAGTCTTTAAACATTTGACTATGATTTAACATGAACCTATAAATTATATCGTTGACTCTTATTTTTAAATCAAAAACTGAATTTCACCACTATCTGTAAAATGAGAGCTACATTGAAAAGATGACAAGCTTTTGACAATTTCAACAACAAAATCTATTATAAAGGTACCAGCTTTCTAGGTTCTTGCATGATTTTTTAAGTCCTATCCTTCTGATAGTCTCATTTAACTGGTAGATCTGGGCACTGCCTGGGCCTCACACTTGCTATGGCCTGAAGACATTATAATTATAAACCGTGTCAATTGTTTAAATCTAGTATAGGAAGTAGCAGCATTAACTCATACCAGTATTGCTTTATCAACACACAGGAAGGAAAGGGCAGCCGATAACAAGACAGAACAGCACTTTAGAAATTATTCTAGGAAAAGCCTGGAGCAACAAAGTTGTTATCTCTGATGTGAGGCATGGAATATGTCAGGTGTGAAAAATGCACCCTGAGGAAAACAATTAAAGTCACTGTCTTCTATTTATTTGAGACTCACAAACTTTGTATCTAAGTGAATATCAGAGGTTGGAGAAGTGTCTGCAATGGGGAAAAACTAAAAAGTTCTGTTCCTGAAAGTAGTCTCTTTTCAAATCAGAAATCTCTCTCATCCTGCCTAGAGTGTCTTATAAAACACCAAACAATCTTTCAGAGCCTTTCTATAGATAAGCACAGCTGTCAACTAGTTGAGGGGATGAGGTTCAAACACATTTCAGAGCAGCTGGCTGTTGCCCTCCCAGCTGCTTGGAAAATAGGAAATTTCTTGGCAGCAAACCTCAATCCCAAAGCAGTAGGTATCTAACCGAATCCCAGGCACTGGAATTCAGCAGCCAGAAGAAGCGTGAAGCCATGATGGTTTTTAATCACTGTGATCTTTGCCTTTGCATAAAATCAGAGAATAAAGTACATAGAGTTGGGTGGGTGACTGTGTATGTGAATAAGTGTGTGTAGGGAGACGGGCTGGAGGAAGTAGGAAATTAGGGGTTAAGAATATGGACCCTGGAGGCAAATAACATAAATGCAAATAAACTCTTTTTTGAGCCTCAGTTTTCTCCTCTGTAAAACTGACAACCAATGATGTATGCATTAAGGCAATGACCTGAGGGCAGAATGTAATAATCCAGGTTAAGAACGTCAGGTCACACATACACTGGCTTCCTTACCATTACTGTAATTATCAAGATTTTGAAAACAATAATATTCCTTTTCCAACTGTTATTGAAAAAAGTGAAAAAAAGAGACAAATTTGTAATAATGGCTCTCATTTTGCAAATGTATGCCAAGGCCATATGCTTTAAGATATTATCTCTAATACTAATAACAGCCCGGTGAAGTGGGTCTTATTTCTCCCATTCATCAGATAAAGCTTCTAACTATGAGTCAGAGAATGTCAGTGTCTTGCCCAAGGTAGCACAGACAGTCAGAGGTAAAGCTGGAATTAAACCCAGATCTTCATAACTCTAAAGCCCTCATTCTCCCAACCATCTTGGGCTTCTACTTTCCCGAGGAAAAAAATGTTTTATAACTTAGTGAAAAAATCTTCTCAGTTGGAACAGTTTTGCTCTGGCTGATACATCCTGACTGGCTTTTCTTATCCTACTTCTGAATATTTTGCACTGCGATTTTTTTTTTAACCGAGATATTTTTCCTCTCTGGTTTGGGAGTCTTTTTTTATTTTCTTTAAGAAAGATCCCTGAGGACTGAACTCCGTTAATTATCTTCCCCCGGTTTCTCTGAAGGGCACTCCCGGCCCCTCTTGTCTTGAAACTCGTGCCAAATGTGACTGCACACTAGTTCCCCTGCATCTTAATTGTCCCCTTTCAAGGGAAAGATTGACTACGGTGATTACAAACCGAATTTCTGGCCAAGTTACTATATTAGTTGTTTCCAATTTTTGAGTGTCACATGACTAGCAATAAACTCAGTGTTGTGGGGGCAGGGGGGAGCAGTGTCCATGTATGCATTTTATACTCACATAACCTGAGTTTGAGTTGCTTTTACTTATGATTTCATCATTCAACTTGAACATCCACAAGTCCAAGAAATGCAATAATATGACATTAACATACTGGTCACAAAAAAAAAAGAGAAAGAAGTAAAAAGATTTCCCTCTAGAACGAAGCTTTTAAGCTAGGGGTTAAAAGCTGGTGCATTTCAATGACTTCTGACATGTGTCATGGAGGTTGGGGGTCATAAAGTGATAATAATAATAATAGTTCAAATACTGAAATTGGAGGATTATTTACTGTTTTCCCATAAGTTAGAGTGGCTTCAAGGTTATCCTTCTAATTAGATGCTTGCATTCTGATATACTTGCTGGAGTAGAAAAGAAAGAGATAAAGAGCAAAAATTAGGTCCCTAGACATCCAGCTGGAAGGCCACCTCATTTCCACAGCATCCAGTGAAATTGACTACTCATAAAAAATATGTTTGGCGTGTGAATGAGAATCATAGCAGAGAAAGGAAAATTGAAAAGTTTGAGATAGTCTCCTTTAGGAACCAGAGACTGAGACTAAGCAGGTTCATTACCTTTAAAGATCTTCCCCATAACACTAAAATAAAAAATGATATGGCCATCTTCTAACATCTAAGATTCAAAGTCCAAATTATTAAAAGGACTCAGCCTTACAGAGGTGTGAGTTACTGATGAACTAAAACATGTAAAATGTTTAAAAAAAAAAAACCAAGTCCAAATTATTTTTAATAATCTGTTCTTATCTGTTTAGTGTGTGCTCAATTCATTTTGATTCATCTTCTACAAGGCTTCTGTGGCAGATACTATTAGGTGCGTATCCAGTAGCATTTGTCCATTCTTCCTTGATAATGAATCCTTGATTTTATTCAGACAGCAATTTACCCGGGCCTGAGGGAGTGTTCCCAACTGGCCTTACCTTCTAAAACTGATTGGTCTAAGGTTGTTTCATGTAGCCCACCCCTGACGAGCTGAGTGAGAGGAAGTCTGATAGGGTGGTTCTGGGAATGATTCTTTTCTGTGAGTCCCAGAAAGAGAATGCTCATCCTATTCTTAGAAAGTAGTAGTGTAGACCAGGCACGGTGGCTAATGCCTATAATACTAACAGTTGGGAGGCCGAGGCAGGTGGATGGCCTGAGCTCACAGGTTCAAGACCAGCCTGAGCTAAAGTGAGACCTCATCTCTAAAAAATAACCAGGCGTTGTCGTGGATGCCTGTAGTCCCAGCTTCTTGGGATGCTGAGGCAAGACGATGGCTTGAGTCCAAGAGTTTGAGGTTGCTATCAACTATGCTGCCATGGCACTCTACCAAGGGTGACAAAGTGAGACTCAAAAGTGTTGAAACACTCAAAGTGTTTCAAGGGAAAAAAAAGTAGCAGTGTAAAAACATAAAATGTGGAGTTGCTCCATCCATATGGAAATTCTAAAAACATATACAATACTAAGAAACAAACGATGATAGAAGGAAATCAGAAGGAATCCAAGTTTAAATACTTTAATAAACCTTGGAGCAACTATGACCTGGAAAGTTTGTTACTATTCAAGTCACTGATAGTTAAGTTTCATCATTTTCAAATCAAAGTATTTCTCTTTCCAAATCCCACAGCCACCTTCCTACTCTCAGTCCAGTAGTTCAGACAAAAATGAAGCCATCAGTCTCCTGGCTGGTTTTCTACATTACAATCATCTTGGAAATTTGGTGGCAGCTATTTCCCTCCAGCACTGTTTGCCTTGCATCACCCTCATGTTCAGAAAACTAACAGACACTCCGTACTCCGCGTACTCATACTGTAGGCACTTGGTGAGATGTCAGCTTCTTATTTAAACTCCCAGATCACAGCTGTACTGAAGTGTGACTGACTACTCCATGGCTGTTGCTCACCACAACTAGTTCATCCTGCCTCCATAATTAGAATTCCAACCTATTATACCAGAGTAATTGCACATATCCCTTTCACATCTATTTCAATCTCTAACAGCCAGAGTTATGAAGCAGAGTTTCTATTATTTCAATGAAAATAGTGGAGGCGCCTGTGGCTCAATCGGCTAACGCGCCAGCCACGTACACCTAAGGTGGCGGGTTCAAATCCCCAGCCCGGGCCCACCAAACAACAATGATGGCTGCAACCAAAAAATGGCTGGGCGTTGTGGCGGGTGCCTGTGGTCCCAGCTACTTGGGAGGCAGAGGCAGGAGACTCGCTTGAGCCCAGGAGTTGGAGGTTGCTGTGAGTGTGATGCCACAGCACT